>UELU01079665.1:18289-34496 GCA_900490025.1 Megastigmus dorsalis
GAAGCCAAAGGAGCGAACTCTCGAGGGTGAAGTTCGGGGTGTGAGGGTTAGATTCCCGCCTGGTTACCCCAAGAATCAGTTTTTTTTCTTTTTTTTGCCCTTCTGGATTTGAAAAGCCTGTGTACCCTCGCCTTAAAAAATTGGTTTATGAGTTCTAATGGCATCTGCATATCATTGAAATAAACTAAGTATGCCTTTGGTTTGCTTTGGAAAAGTAGTTGGGCTATAATGCTCGATTATTGCTAATGTAATTTCAAAGTAATCAGTTGGAAGCCAAACTAGATCTGTATTATACCATTTAATTTCTGATATACATATTTTCAGTGCTCTAATTCCTAATCAGTCGAATACATTTTTCGACAAACATTAATTTCCATAAAAGTTGATAATGATCAATCTATAATAGATAATGATGAGCGATAACGATAAAGCGTTAAATTTATAAGGATTAAGTTGTTCTAATTGCAGTTATGGTCTAATAAAATGTCATAATTACTTGATGATTCTCAATTTAGTTTAAATATACTTTTTGGAAAAAGTTTATCCGCATAACCTTATAAATATTATATGTTGATATAATTCTTCTGAGAACACTTAACTTGTAAAGCATGATATTAAATTTTTTATAAATATTAAAGTTTCCTCTAAAGACTGCAAAGTAGAAGATTAGAGTTATTAAGCCAATTATGGTATTCTTCATTGTTAAGATAAGGTATAATAGAGTATGGTTTTCATATTCACTAAGTTCAAAGCCCTGCGATATGAAATAAAGATTTGTTTTTATGTAACAGGTTACGCAAAGGAAACCTTCTATCAAATTCAATATTAATCAGAAAATGTAAAAATCACTTTAAGTTATAAAATAGGTCTTTTAATAACGTGACTGCACATTTTAAAACCTTTTTACTCAAGAATTTGAAAGAACATAATTTGGAAAGCTTTACTAATTTCAGCATTCGAAATAATGTCTAGAGTATCATAAGTCTGTACATAGAATATTTACTTATATAAATGTTCAATAATATCGGAATGTTCAACGTAAACGTAACAAATTTATTTAATGAAAAGTTATTTATACTGAAATTGTATATCATAATCATTATTCGAGTTAAAGAATTCGCGTTGTGAGTTTCTTTGAAATATTACATAAGTAGTGGTGATTGATTTCGATTAAGCTTTTCTCGAGTAAAATGAGCAAAATAAGGGGCGCACGCAGGTCTGAGCGGTAGGTATTGGCGGAGAAGATGAAAGAAGGTCGTTACAGAAAATGTAAAAGCTAAAGAACGTCGAAGGTAAGATAAAAGAGAGGCAACCCATAAGTCTCGAGAAAATTTGTCAATCTGGAAAGAAATAGAATTGAAATACTTGGAAAACGTGAGTATTCGTTAACTATCGTTAAATGAAATAATTGTAAAATGAAAGACGTCACTTAGGAAGTGGAGTAAAAATTTTGGCATGTCCGTGCGTGATGTGTGTGTAAATATAAAGCGAGTAAATCAAAGCATTAATCGAACCCCCGAAGTATGAATAATTTATGCCTCCGCGCGGCAATTTGTTAGATTTTCTCGATTTTTCATAGATGTGCATATCCCGCGTTATACACACTAGTTGATTGCCTTGTCTGGACGGCAATTTTCCTGCTTTTATTTGTTTTAGCAATTAGTGTGTCGTTATATATAAAGGACGCGCAGGATCCCCATCTTCGTGCTTATACATTTATGCAGATTTTCAGTGCTTTTTTTTCTTCCTCGATTCCTCTCGGGTTTCAAATATGATTACAATTTAAATGCTGTTAGCCACTCGGAAAAATGTAATACGAAACTAATCATTTGTAATTCTCGGAATACGGGAAGAGAGCTATGTTTTAGTCTTATAATGGATCCGTAATTATTAGTCGTACTTACGATAATTAAGATTCAATGTTTGCACCGATTTTTTTTTCTTTTCTTTTTGTAGTTTCCGTCTTTTTTTTTCTCAAATAAAATGCACGCAAGATTTAGTGTAATGTCTTATATTACCTTCAAACTGCTATACCTTCATTAACTTTTAAGTTATTTGAATAATTCATAAGGCTAGCAAAAAATTGAGTTACAGTCTATTAAAGGCTACCATCAAAATTGAACGAACCTTAAATCAATATTACGGTTTTTTAATTTATTTAATATCTTAGAACACGTGTGGACTCCACTCAATCGTTTTTTTCAACGATAATAGTATAATGCTTGGAGTTAAATCGGCCAATCAAGAATCTTAAAAGACGAGGCATTTGTTATAAAAAAAGTGTTTCACAGTAGTTGCCCAACGGTCATAGAAAGAAGCAGACTCGAGGTGAAAAAAGGTTGCCGCCCAACATAGACGTTGAAAAGGTGCTAATTAACGCATTGCCGACTCCTTATTGGGTGGAATAGATTTGATGTGGAGAGAGAGAAAAAGCAACAACGGTTCTCACAAAGAGGAAGCAATTTCATTAATTAGGCATCTTCTAGAATCTTCTAGAATCTTCGATTATATGCACCTTGCGCACACACACACACACACAGCCATGCGTACACGCATCTATCTTCTTCGTTCTTCCTTGCCGCTTCCTATTATATATCTTCGTGCCTTCTTCCTTCTCTCTTTACACTTATTTACGCGTATAGTATCTATGCATCCTTGCTGTACTTTGCTCTCTTTCATTTATCGCTTGTTTTCCTTCCTCTTTCTCCTTCGACTGTTCTCCTTTACTTCTTGTCAGTTGTACATGTACTCGTTCTTTCCTCTAACTGATGAAATGCTTACACTTTAAGTTGTAAATTATGCTGTTTATAATTGCAATTATTTTACTTACAAACTGAGAGACAGAAGTTAGTTTTTATAGTGATCAATAGTTTAAGTTTCATATATTTATATGCAGAAAAAAATTAATATAAGCTTCTTTTATATCTATTATATTTATTCGAAAATTCTGTACTTATATCTAAGCATTTTGTGCCCCGTTAAATAAACTGAAGAAGAAATATATTCCCTACTAGGGCGAAAAATAGGTGATTCCCGAAACGGAACGAGGGCGACAAAAGAGACGAGGGCGAGAAACACATTACGCCCGTGTAGTGTGTACTATTTATACATGGAAATTTCAGTAATGCACTGTAATTCAATATTTCGGAGACACTTAATAAATACTGAGAACGACTAGAGTATAGAGAATTAATATCCTCTATTACATAGCATTCAAAAGCATTTACTTATAAAATCATGTTTAATATTTAGTATTTATATTTTAGGTTTAAGTTATTTTAATTGATCTTTTTAAATATAAATATTAACGAATCCATGGGAATTAGTTTAAAAGAAGAAAACAGTAAAATTTCGTTACTGTGTTACAATACACATACCGATAATGCACTCATTCGTAAAATATTGAGCTTCATTTCCTTTGCCCTGTCTTCGAATACTATACGTTAATGATTATAGTTTGTATTTGTAATAAATCTAAAACTGAATTCACCCTTTCAAGTCCTAAAAGGTTAGAACGAGTGTAGCTCGGTCTAATTTTTAGAATAAATCTGAAAACTCTTTATTTGACTATTTTCAAAGATGCTCTTACAATTTAAGTCATTATGAAAATCTCAGAAATGCATATTTAGGCGTGTTTCTTGGGTTTAAAAAAAAGTTTTTTTTAAGTCTATTTTTTAAAGTACAATTTTTTGTTTTACATTTAATTGTCCTAAAATCAATCATGATAAATCCCAAAATGATTATTCATAAATTATGTAATCCCAAACTTAGATTAATTCTGTTTATGTAAAAAGTAAATTAAAGGATATTATTGTTTTGACAAAGTCCAGAAATTCCAATAAGATTGACGTTTTTCACGTTTCATAAGAAAACTTTAAAGAACAATGCCAATGGGAAATGTGAGAAGGATACCAATACCATTTTAGATAAAATGGCCATATATACTTATAAAATTGATTTAACGGGGTGTCAAGGTCATACCATTACCACTAAACGATTTCACTGAGCGGATTCTGAATAATTTATTAGAACTAAATAAATATTTAAAATTATTCAAATTCCAAAATACAGGTGCACTTCATCAATGAGTTATCTACCGTTTGTCAAAGTTTCAAGGGAATATTTTCAAAGGTGCATTGTCATAGTTACTCGAAACTTAATCAGATGATAGATAATAATTCATAGATGAAGTGCACCTGTATTCGGGATTTGTATCATTTAAAATATTTTTTTAATTAATACGAACTATTCACTTTTTAGTATATAAAATGTAGAGCGGAAAATTTAATATTTTAATTAACTTTAGTGCTCGTCTAAGCATAAAAAATTACTTATATAATCCAGCAAGGAAAATCCATGAAAAAGCGAATTTTCAAACTTTGCAATGTATGAGAAAATACCGATTTTAACTCATTTTTTGACATTTTTTGACAACCTCTAAACAACAGCAGTAGTTTTATACGTTCTTCTTATTCATTCTGCTAGATGCTGCATATGCGCTGGCATCTTCCTTTTGTATACACACACACATATATGTACATAGCAGAAGTTAGTTTTTATATAGATCAGTAGTTGTTTGTATATATAGTTTGAATATCTTGAATCTTAAAAGTTGTGAGCTCAGATTCAGACCAAAAATCCTCTAAACTGCAACCTTCAGAAAAATTCTATTAAAAAAAAAGGTGTACTTTAAAAACTTACAATAACACTGGAAACTTTTTGCTCTGCTACTGGGAGTTATTCAAAAGATAAATATTTTCTGCAAAAACAACCGTACAAATGAACACTTGTACTTAACTGCATGATACCTTTTAATCAATCGATTAATTCGCTTTTCTCAACGTACATCGTCGGTCCAATCAAAACAATCAGTTCTCCATCATTAAAAGTCATGAGTAATCAGAAAAAATGAAAAGTAAAACAAATCGTCATAAGTTAAAAGCAAAATCCTCTTTCACAAGCAAACATAATATTGCATCTTAGTTAAACTAGGAATGGAAAGGCACTTGTTTCAAGGGCATCTGGCGAAACACGTTAAATCTTATTAGAGCGATAATTTCTCTATATAAAGCAGGAATAAAAAAAAGGCATTGCGAAAATTTACACCAATGCGCAAAGTATTCGATACGCATAGACATTGCACTGCTGCACACGCACTGGAAAACATCCCTATCCCCTCTGCGCGTCGCCAATCATTTCCGCCAATCCGATTCCTCCTCGGGATTCCCCCGCCACCAAGGCTAAGGGCAACACTGCCACCATCGCCGCGCGCACACCAGAGAATTTCTTCTCGGAAATTGCTCTCTCTCTCTCTCTCTCTTCCTCTCTCTCTCTCTCCTCTCTCTTCTCTCTCTCTCTCTCTCCTCTCTCTTCTCTCTCTCCTATCTCTCTCTCTCTCTCCATGAGAAGGAGGTGGAGATACCGAACTCCGAAGTCAAAGTCAGTCTTTCACGCGCGCTCCTACCGAGCGGACATCACACAGGATACCCTTACCGTTCCGAGATTTTCTTGTTCTTTCGGGAGATATATTCTTATTAGCAGTTTTGAACTTTAAGATCACCGGTGATATTTTCTTTTAAAAGAGGGTGAGGCTAGGATAGGGAGTATGGCGTGTAAAGCTCTCAGGTGAGT
This sequence comes from Megastigmus dorsalis, assembly GCA_900490025.1. Lineage (NCBI taxonomy): Eukaryota > Metazoa > Arthropoda > Insecta > Hymenoptera > Megastigmidae > Megastigmus > Megastigmus dorsalis. The sequence continues at coordinate 23,921 of UELU01079665.1, forward strand.
TTGGACCCATTTTATTTTAATTTTGGTTTTTCTTCAGCTATATAAAATGATTTTCAAAAAGTATTTATCTTTAGAGCACTTGCGACACTTTGATCATAGATGCTTAACATGCTGTTACCTTAGATTTTTTTGCATGAGTCAACCAAACCTATTTTTTTTTTAAGATTTCTATAACTTATCGTTGATGTTTTATAAACTTTTATTGTTTATTGGGTACATTCTCCATTAAATTTTCAATAATCAGAGTAAGTCAATCAATGTAAGAAGCCAATAGTACACAATTATGATAATAAGTATAAGAATACGTCAATTTAATGTAAATTTGGTTCAGTTAAAAATTATAACAAGTATTAAGTCCTTTTAAAAATAATTGTATGCTACTTTCTTTCATATTGGGTTAATTTTAACCTAAAGAGACTAAGTCAGAGAAATACTGAAATTTCAACTAGGATTGAAATAGTATAAAATTCATTTTAGATCAAATTATAACTAGTCTGAATGATGAGATATTTTCTTTTTAATTAGAAAAAGTATTAGTATATTTTAAAAAGTTTTGAAATTCCAAGAAATTAAGAAATTACAATATTCGAATATTTTCATTGATTGATACTTATAATTTTCAGAAATATCTAAATGATTTTTTTTTATCATGATAAAATAATATTTAGAAAAATAATTCGTTAAAAATTATTACACATAAAGTTATAAAGATATTTTTAGATAAATCTAGTTCTGTAATTCTGATTCAATATACAAATTACATAAAAGTGTAAAACTAATTTTGCTAGTCTTTATTTTTCTTACTTTTGCTTAAAATTTATTATTTAGATCTTTATAAATTACAATGCCTCATTCTCTTAAACTAATGTAAAAAACTATTATTTATATTAATGGATGGGTGCTGGTAATCCTTGGATACGATATCAACAAGCGAAGAAACTAGTAAAAGTTACAAGTAGACTATTGATAGCTTCTTTTCTATAGTAATTATAGTTTTAATATTTTGTTATAAATACTGGTAATTATTGCAGTAGTAATAAATTTTCTCTAGAGCTATTTACTGTGTAGCATTTTCAGGATAATCATTTATATAGATGTAAAATAATATTCATGACTCATTAATTTTAAGAAGCAAAGTTTTCTATAAAAATTATGAATTTAATATTGAAACTTAGTGGGCATGAGATATAAAATCGTACCCTCTTAAAATGAACCTCGTTAAACAGTTTTACTTGTTCGAAAGTTCTCCGGCATTTATATTTTTCTAAAATCCCTGTACAAAAACATCTTATATTACTTTTAAACAAATTTCAGTAGCGTTCGTAATATAGAGAACATCTTGGCAAATAAAATGAGACCTATAGTGGACATAAATCAGAGTACGTATGCAGTTGAAATCCTGCGGCGCTCGAGCAAAACTATAGCATTCAGAAGAACTCATTTAAATGTTTCAGTTTGCGATATGAATAACAAGTAAAAGAACATTTAAACGAGTTCTGGATACGCCTAATGCTGAATTTTGATAACCTGCACTGAATCCTTATTGTTTTCTCTTATTTTTCTCAACAGATATCCACTTTAAGTCTTGAAAATATCAAAATTATTACGGTGATTCTTACATGTAATTTTCCTACCGCTACACCTTTAAAAAGGTGTATAAAATTTTTCAAGTTTTATATTACGAAATAATTTATAATTTTATCGCTTCAACAAAAACGAGTAATCTATTATCCACAAATACCTTAATCGTAAATGCCTTAGGGCGGAAAGAATAATTTATTTTTAGCAATCAAAAATTTTGAAATTACATTTACAGAAGAGAATACATAAAAATCATATTTCTAAGTATAGAATATGCAAAGAAAACAATGGTGAAATGAAAGAAACATACTGTTTGGCTGTAAAACAAACGGAAGACGTTGAAATTGTAAAATATAAATAGCGCTTGTCAGAATTTACTGCTTTTTGCTGAGTGCTTAGCAAGTTGAGTGACGTTTAGGCAATTTCTCATTTATCAGAACACGTTCGTCTTTTGTTGAATGTTTCTATTGTTTTATGGCTCATTCATTTTTTGACAAATTTTCAATGATTTCATATTCATCGAACATACGTGATATGAAAAATTGAACTGATAATTTAATTTATTTTAATTTTCGGACGGGAACATTTGTCGAAGTTTTTTTTAAGGAGAAAATTTGTATTGTAACTTCGTAAAAAGTACATTTTCCTGGCAATACTTTGTGAAATCATTAATTGAATTATAACAAAAAGAGAACCCTAACGAAATCAAAATAAAATGAAGCATTTATAAAGTATAAAATATTAATAAATTTAAAAAAAAATTGACCACCATAATAGTTGACAAGAAAATTGGAAAAAGAGTTGATTGATAATCATTTTCTCTACGCATACCTTTCTGTTTCTATTCCTATATGTATTAAACATAGAGTACAATCAACTTGACCTTTTTCAAAACACGCCCCGTCAAGTAAGAGGGATTTCATTTTTTTTTAATTTAAACATCTTTTTATACACTACAATTATAGTAGAAGTATCATGCATATATTTTGTCATTTTAATGTTTGAAGATCTCGGGCATCTTTTATCATTCTTTTATATAAACGATGATGTTTATACATACGTATGTATAACAATATCACTTATAAAATACTGTACATATAATATAACTAATTTAATTTTTTAACAAATATAGACTACATAAAAGTTTGGTGTATTGTAAATAATAGAATAGTACGATCAATAAATTATGGAATAAAAAGTAAACTTAATAATTAAGTTTCTATTACCAAATGATACATATCGGCATACGAATAGCTATTATATTACTTAATTGAGTTTATACAAATTACTCTCGCATAAGTAATGGACGTTTTGTTTTTATTTTCTATCTGTACAATATGCCTATTCTCATGTACCTATTTCATAATAATTCATCTCCGCATTTAATTTCACTTTTTGAAAAATGATTAAAAGAAAAGGAAAAATAATAATAAAGTTTATTAATTTGTATTTGTACAAAGTACTTTAGATATTTAAAAAGTATAAACAGTTATGTAACAAGTATTACCAATGATATCATACATATTTTAATTACACCAGTACCTTTTTCCAATAAAACAAAGGTAGATGCGTAAGTTAAAGTATATTTCATGAAATAACTTTATCCGCCGGATACAGAAAAAGATTTTATTTTATAATTATACGGTAGTCGTAGGAATGATTTAATTACTGTCATTACAGCTAAATTAACCAATGAAGAGATATCCTAGGTTACTGTATTTTGAGAGAAATGAAACGGGATAATCGAAATCCTAAAAAATGACATTCGTGGTAAAGTATTATAACTATAGTCAAGTTCCTTTGAGTAAGCATACTGAGAAAAAAAATATTGTAAAAGTTACATTTACTTTGTTTACGACCACTGCGAATACCGACGTCGGGGTTGTCACAAGTGTACATTGACGGGGTTATTGAATTTTAATTTTATAAGTTTGATGTCTGCTCTATAGTTTAGGTTTAGTCAATGTTATTCATAACTACCGGTCAATGGATATTCCACGGATAATTTGTCATTTCCAATACTTCGATTCATATCTCTGGCTATGAGCTACTTTCTGTGAGTACATTTCATTCAAACAAAACGCTTTTCACTCAACCTAAAGGCGAGGTAGGGCCTTACATACGCACACATATATTTAAGGATACAAGATACGCAACCTTCAATGTTTCGATTAATGTCCTCATAGCGAGTACTACCATGATTTCCCTACGTAAAGACTGCTTCGTCTTTGTAAACTAATACTTTAAATCCACTACTATAACCATGAGTTATCGATACGTAAATGAGCTGCTAGTCAGTCATCCATTACAGCATCGCAGTTTTCTATATAGCAACTGGGCGGCACAAACAAAAAGGAGAGATTAGACCAAAAAGGCGAGTGGCGGACGAAAACTTAGTCTCGGCGTCTCGTACGTCCTGGTCGTAGCGAATGAATTAATGTAACTATTTAATTGGCAATTTTGCTGCTATGTATATCGGATGAACTGGTATACATGTTCCCCATATGTACATGGGAATAATTGCTGCGACACGCGTGGCTGCCGATCTCATTCACTCGCGTCCACCGTATTTGCGCTCGCTGTAGTTTTTTCATTCTTTCTGCGTGCCATCTTTCATTCTCCCTCGTCTCGGGGCTGTTCCGGCTGTTCCTTTCCTTCTTTCTCTCTCCCTCCCGTTCCTGATTAGGTATTCGTTTGCCGGACGCCAACTGCTTCTCTCTAAGTGCCCGTTAGCACGCCAAAACTCGGAGTTTGCACTGCGAAAGCTTTTGCGTGCTTTGTTTGCCAGCAATTTTTGCGAATGCGGCGGCGTGTATACTTTAGCTTTACATTTACCGCGAGTTTGGTTATTGAAAAATTTACTGAACTATGTTAGAACAGTAAAGCAAAGGGATATAGAAAGTTTAGTACTGTCTAGTGCCTAAACTATATAGAGATTCGTAAATAAACTCCTATTAAATGTAACATTTTTTTCCTTCGTGAGAAAAGAGTTTTAGATACTGTACAATTGAAGCGGAAATGCGCAGAATGTGATATCAGAAAAGCATTAAATCGTTTATTGAATTTAAGGATAATAGAGAAACTGAAATTGTTGGATAGTGGGTAGGTAATGGTTCTTACTTGTCCATGTAATGTAACGGGCTGCGTAATATGACCCTTGCAATGTACAGTATTCGAAAAAAAAAAAACTTGACTTATGTAGACGTCAATAGACTGGTAAGATACTATATACCGCTCACTATCTTGACTAAGATTTAGATTTAGTATTTTATATAGTTACTATAATACTTATAGTACTTATCTAGTGGATTCTCCATTTAAATGAGTTAATTGTTAGTTTTGACCTATTCGAAAGCAAATTATTGTAAAACCCACTATAAAATTGGACATAATAACATAATATACCAACTGCGCTTACTGAAATTAATATTTATTGATGTTTAATTTAAAATAGTTTTATTAAAATTTATGAGGAAACCTAAAATAAGTATGCGATCCTCTATTATCAGTCTATAGTTGGATTCGATCATGATGTTAGAATACAGTTTGAAAGAGGCATTACTCATTTAATACCATTACGGTGCAGTATTTATTGAAATATTTACTTAAAAAATTATTTCTTTGAACAAAATTTCGAGCGGATAATACTAGTCCACTCGTAAAATGAAATATTTTATTCATTTAATGTATCCGCTATTATACCCAAACCAAAAATTCAGTTAGTTTTTGGGCAATCATACGTTATTCATTTTTCAGCTATTCCCCAAAAAGAGGCGTGCGTCTTGCGTCTTCAGCCTCTTTTTCTGCGCACCTCTTAAAACTCAAAACTGGTGCATCATAAGTAAACCCTCACTGGAAGAGGAAATGAAAGAAAAAAAAAGAATCACTTTAAGCAGCACCTTATTCTTCGGATTCAGTTCAGAGCTCAGCCCGACTCATTCAATTTTTTATAATCATGGTGTTTAAAGTCTTCTCCCGTCGAAATCCATACTCCTGTCTCTCACTAAAGATTATACAGTCTAGACCGGTCGAAATTGAATTTTACAAAAAAAGCGTACAGCTCTAGAAAAGTTTCCTTGTTTCGACTCAGCGCATAACCTATAAAACTGGAGCAAAACATCGTAGTCGATTAGTTATTCCATAGTCGTTCGTTTTGTAAAACTAGGATACTCGCGAATATATACCGTATGTAGCGACATTTACGCCGTGCGCAGCGTCTCATCCTTACGTCGTCGCACGTATTACACGGGCTTACGGTACATGCAGTACCCACACGCAGACACATACACACATAGTCGCACCCTCGTTTTCATCCTCCACTAAACTCTGCGCAGCGGCCGTTATTTAATGCCGCGGTATATCCGAGTGTGTTTCGCGTGTGTATTTCACACTTTTATCAGGACTAAGAAATAAATTTCGTTGGCACCAAAAAAATTCTCGTTTTAACGGTATTATTATTGCACTTCATGTTGGGTTCTCTAGTGTAGTGTACTTTCATGTAATTATGATGACGACAATTTTCAGAAATAACTTGCTCGGTCTACTGAACTTTCTGAAGTGCGAGTCTCAGTATACTTTAGAAACATAGCTGCAAAATCCATTCTAATAAGAGGGTTTTATTAGTTATTAAAAGAGCACGTTCACCTGAGCTTGATGTATTTCTGATAGAAGATTCCACTTTAATTACAGTAAAATTCCATTCGTTTGGAATGTGCTTGAAATAAAAAAAAATAAATATATAAAAGAGATGATGTTTGGCTTTTAAGCATATAATTAATGTACAAAATATATTTTACTTCTTTTTAATTTACGAACACTTGGAATTAGTATTTCATTTCCTTAATATCATCAATACTTTAGACCAATACCAGCACGTAAAAGTAAAACAAAAAATGCTGTCTAGGATTTAAATGCACATTGAATTATTATTATCTTATATCTGCATACTTTAACTATTACTATGGTGTATTCTAAGGAAGAGCATATTTTTTGCAAGTTATATGAGTATAGTCAAGACATGTGAGTCACAAATCAAAATCAGTTTTATTGCAATTCAAGATATTTAAACTTCAGATAGAATAATTGTTAAAGGGATCTGCCATAATTGGAAATAATATTAGCTTACTAATTTTTGGAAAAAAAACTCTGTCAGTACCTCGGCAATGATGTCAAGATTATAAGTTTCCTGATTCATGAAATTTCATCCACAATTCACAGAGATTTTTGTCCTCGAAAATTTCAATCGTAATTCACAGCAATTTTTATCTCCGAAATTTTTTACGACAAAAGTCACTGAATTATGGATGAAATGTCATGAAATTGGAGCCAGGTAATGTTTACATCATTACCGAGGTACTAATAGAGTTTCTTCTTCTTCTAATTATTATAAGTAGTATAGGTAACTCAACCGGACGAATACACGAATTAAAGTCATTATAAACAAAAGGTACAGAAAGATGAAAAAGGTAAATAATTATGATTACATTAAATATATTTAATAGGAAACATTTAACAAAATAATTATTGGGTAGCTATGCAAATCTATAACAATCTAATTTTGCTCTTTGTAATAAAAGAATCGTCAATAACTGAATTCAACCTAAAATCCCACGGTTCTTTCTCACTCAATAAGCTGTCATCCACCGGTAAAACACCATCAGCTAGCACATACATAACCATGAAATTCCTCGTCTAAACAAACGAACCGCTCGCCTCCTCCTCTCTCATTATCTTCCACACATTTTTCCGGCAGCGTCCCTTCATTTTCCCTTGCCCCCCTGCGCCTCTCATCCTTATCTCTATCTCTCCTTCTCTGACATAACACCGAAGCGAAGCTCCATAGCCGCAGTGTACCGTTATGTAATGCTCACGCTTGTGCACTTGCCCGTGTAAGTGTATGCGCGTATGTGTGTGTGTGTAAATGTATGTGTACAGTGCATGCATTCACTTCACCTCTTTCATGTATACATGTATGTCCGAGTGTACAAGTTGCGGTGCTAATTCGAGTCAGTGCTTTTTTTCACATTTCTATTTTTTCAAAGATGCGACTCTGAGAAAACCTCAGGCATCAAATGATGCGCCGAGATATTAATCGGTGCGATTTAATGTGAATTAAGGTTCAAATATTCAGTCGCGTAAGATTTAAGGTCATGTCAAGTGACTTTTATTATTTATTGTTTATGTATAGTTTTACTCTAGTTAAAGTAAGAAATTGAAATTGATCTATATGTGTATATTATCTATAACATATCATTTTCAAACATTAGTACATATTTATACTTGATGCATAAAAACAGTGTAGTCGTTGGCTTCGTGAAATTTTTTTTCGGAAACGGAAAAAGAAACCATGTCTGCGCTATCGAATAAAGTCTCACTGGGCACAAATAATAAAGTTAAGAAGTCCCATTGGGCACATAAACATAAAAAAGTCGCACTGGACATTTACATATAAGTCGTGACACATTGAAGTCCCCTGGAAATACAAAAAAAAAACAAAAAGAAAGAAAGATAAATAAAAACAACAAAATACTTGAAATGATGTTCTAAATTATGAACAGTTTATAAAGTTGTACTGTTTACAATGAAGAGGTTGTACGTAGTAGCAGCTTTGATTGTAATTTTTATAACATCGTTGGTTAAAAAAATCTTCTCACCCCTATAACTTTACTAGAAATCTCAAAATAAAAACAAGTTAATTTATTATTTTATGATAAACAATCGAAATGCTTCATTAATTATTAACCAGTAACTAGATCACATCTAAACACGAACCTATAAAATACCCTTAAAGATAGTAACAGAACCACTTCCTTTCTTGTTCAAGTATATTCAAACGAAAAAAGATAAAAAAAAGAACAATGCCTCGCCTACGTAAAACAAGAGTGAGCGGAAAAATTGTTGAAAGCTTTTCGCGCCATATTAAATTCTAGTTTATCAGACTACGGAACACATCGTGAGAAACGCATGAGTAAACAGCCGACTGGCTAGTAGACGCCATAAATGATAGACACGTTACACGATATATATACAGAATATACTGGAATCCGACTGTCAATCTCTTTCTCGTTTTACTGTAAAATGTGTTATTGGGATTCTCTAACAACTGTGATTTGCTTTTTGTTTAAGATTTTGTAATAATTTCACGATAGGAGTTTATAAGTTTTATTTTTTTAAATAATACTTTGTACGGTCAATATTTGATATTTTCTGAAATTGCAGAGTAAAGTATTTCAAAGAATGTTTGAATATCAAACCCTAGGCATAAGTATTGACAATTAATGTTAGGAGAATATATTCTTCCAAAGCTATATCAATTGCCAGGAACCCTTTAAATCTTAATGCAAGTATAATTTTTTTTTGCATTTTTTTCCGATCGAAATTAAAAATACCATACAAATAGAGAATTTTAATGAATGAATAATGTGAAATTATTCACGATTGCTTTTATCCTGAAAAATCTTCAGAAAGCGCTATGACGCTCCAAATGTAACGAATGTATCTATGCTTCTGTTTCTATACAATGAGTAAGGATATACCAAGAAGTCCTTTAAAAAATATCCAAAAAGCCGATATTTTCCATGTGCATCCAACCGAGACGACCGCGACGGAGTGCAAGGCTGAGAAACGTATATGCGAGTCGTTTTGAAAGATACGCCAGGCGCGATGAATGGCCGCGTTGTGTTGACTTTGCGTGCGACTGCGACATGCATGCAAAATCTATATACATACAAGCCCACGAACATAAAGGAACAGCGATTGTCCCGTGGCTTATCGCCCCATACCAGAAACTTCTCTCTCTCTCCCGCTCTCTTCCCTTACCTTTTAACTTCCCGTTCGTCGTTCTCTTAGGTTCTCTTCTCGTAGGCACATGGTATACATGTATATATAGGCACTTGCTTTATGCGACTGTTGAAGTGTGCAAGATGTTGTGAGTGTCTTGTGTGTAAATTGATTGGCTTTAGCTTGCCCATATCTGCAGCGGTACACGAATGATGAGCAAAGCGGGTTCGAGCACGGCGAGTAGAGCTTTTGACGAGTGTGAGAAAGTCGAGAGGATATCGAGAAGTACTTGTGCCGCTGGAATGTTACTAAATGTTTACAGAGCCTGTGACTTCTATTGATATAGTACGCGGTGCATCAGGATTTCACAATAATTTTTTATGAATAAAGATTCGGGAGTACTGTAGCAAAAATGTTCAGTCAAATATTTCAAATGGTAACTGAACGACTGGATTAATGAGTGGCCCATCCATAACAGTACACTGAGAGAAAGGATTCTTTATAGTTAAGAATATTCGTTAACTGTTAAGAAACGTGGATTTAAATACGGCGAAATGAATATTCCTTAACAGTTAATAACAAGGTATTTGGATAAACCTACTTGAGATCAACGATCAACTGAGTATTCACGCATGCGCATAAACAAACTGCTGAACGCGGTAAATTTAAATTGCACCATGCTTGGAACGAAATATGCATGTATCGATCAAACATGCATATTTAAAAAATTTTTTAAAAACTATTTTTGTTAAATTGTGAATAATTATTTTTATTACGTAATATTTATATAGTATTTAAGCTAATAAATTATACAGGAGTTTTCACATAGTTTGATATAACTTTGTTTTACGGATGATAAATGTTTTTATGTAATACACAAGTTGGCTATATAAAGCGGAAGCAGAAGGATTAAAAGGTTTAACAGGTACACCCATCAGCACTTAATTTGGTGCGCTTAAAAACTTTTCAAAATCTAACCTGAAACAATTATCTATTTAGTTCTTGGTTAATTTAAGTATTGCTTGCAACTAATTAAGTGTGAGGGTGTACTTATATATTACATATGAATAAAAAGGACAATTCGTGGTAAAAACAAAAATCTCAGTTACAAGTTCTAGGAACATAACCTCGTGCCGGCAAACACAACTCGAGCCGCGCCATTATTTTTCTCCTCTCTCGCACTCCCAAAGCATGCATAGACGGCGCATGCGCGTGC
>UELU01079668.1:0-12635 GCA_900490025.1 Megastigmus dorsalis
TCTTTAATACTGTTCATTGCAAGATTTAATATTTTTTATCAATAAGTATTGAAATGATTTCTGTCGACTATTAAAATGATTGAATAAGTTTTACGATATAAATAAGCTATCCAGTATTTTTCAAAAAGGAAGCAAAAATCAATTTTTGGTGTAAGGTAGCTCAGGTAGCTGTTCAATTGCCTCTGTACCTCCGCGCTCGGTGCAAGCATACGCGCGACCGCGAGCGACGAGCGCCACTCCCCACCTCTTCGCGCTGCTCAATTCCACCTTTCACCGCCGATACTGCCGTCCGCTATAGCCGCTGATTGGCTCATCTTCTTAACTTTTAACAATTAATAACTCGGAAACTACTTGTCGGATCGAAAAACGAGAAACATACGTTGGTCTTAGAATTTTGAGATCTATCGAATGGTATATGTCCTGTTATCCGAAATTAATCCATCCTGTATATATATATAAGGGCGCCAGGTGAATCACCTTCCTCTGCCCCACCAGCTCCTGAAACCCCTTTCCCAGAGGAGGTTCCGTCGAAACACGTCACCGCGAGTATGACGCTCTCCCGTGGTTGCCCTCTCCGTCGGTTTCCCCATTCAAATACCTGAAAACCCAACAATCCCGAAAATTCCGTATTATCGTTACGTAAATCGCTAATAAAGAATTCCTACTGGATTCTGTTCAGCTCTGCACCGCCACTTGTCCGTACCTAGAAGTTCCTATCTCGCTGCCGCTCGCCTCGCGCTACGCTAGAAAGAGGGGAGGGAATTCGGGGAACACCCGCGCAAAGAATTTCTACCATTCACTGATCAAAATTAATATTTATTCTTCAAAAATAATTTCTCCCACCACCTCACGTTGCCTTATTACATTACACGCAAGGCGGCCGCTCTGCTTCTCGCACGCTCGCTGCACTCCAACGACGGCGCGACTGTAGGCGCCATGCTGGAGGGCCCTCGGCTCCGCACATATTCGCGTTCACATGAAAATACGAATAAGCCAAATCACTCACTGTACTTTAAGGAAATAAAGTATCTCGGCAATACGGCTCGGCATTCGGTTTGGTATTTCGGTTTCCCCATTTTATTATATATATATATATATATACATTTTTTTAAATATATAGGTATATCTATTGACGCCAGGAACGGCGTCACAACGGTGTAATTACTTGAAAAATTTCTGATTTCAGAATTTTCGAGCAAAAGATTCTTCAATTGTATATGATGGATTTGGAGGCAACTCAAAACTGGAAAAATTTCTGATGCAGCTTGTGGTGCAGAAATCAATAAAGCAAATGAAAAAAGAGGAAAACACCTTAAAGAGTTATTAATGATCGTGAAAAATGATTCCGCTTCACCGACTCTATTTCTTTGTTCTCTTTTGCTACGTTACTGTGTGATTTAGATCAATTATGATTTTGTATAAGGTGTGGTAATTTTAATATTTTATTGTTTCCGATTATTTTTTTACTTGTACCGTATGTTATCCGTAGTAATAAATTTTATTCAAGTACAACTGTTATTGTGTAGTTTTTTTTTCGCAATAAAGCTGCAGCCGATTTTCGTAAGGGGATATTGGAAGAATATTGCTACAATATTGAATATGTTAAAAAAACAATTCTACAGAAAATGAAAATCGCGAAATAATGGAGAAACGGCAACCATATAGTCGAGCAATATTATAGCGTAGTTTTTAAAAATTTCTGTAATATTGCTGCAATATTAACGAGTCTTGCAGATCTCCTGAAACAATATTGTTACAATATTGCATCAGGATTGAGTGCTATAGGGGAAGGGACACTTTAATGTTACATATGAATATTTTTTTTTTAATAGTAAACTGATTAAAAAAATTTTCATTTTAATGTGCATGCAATTGCTTAAGCTACATCTACTTATTATATAGAAAAATAAGTAAGAAAACCCCAATTTTGATGTATATTATGGAACAGTCGTCGTTTGTCGCTGCGGTCTGCATACTTGCCTTTGGCGTGCGGCCACGCGCCTTGATTGATACGATCTATTTACTTTTCGATCAGTAGTTTTACTTACATTTTTAAGGCAGGAAAATGGAAATTTCAATTGAGTTATCTCAATTTTTAGTCATAGGAAATGTTAAATTATTCAACTACGTCTTAGCTTGTTTACTCATTCAACAAAACATATGAAAGTATTTCATTCGATTTCATTTTTCGACATTATTTTTTATAGTTAGTAATCGAAGTGATCACAAGTGTCTTGCGAGTAAACACGTTAAACTACGTATACCTAATTTGTATGTAGTACTAAAAATATTAGGATTCTCTAAATTATTACAAAAGAGTTAAATCTAAGGAAATAGAATATTTATTTTAAAATTGATTCTGTACTTTGATTCATACATATGATATAAACTACCTAATTTTCTTGAATAATATAGTCATTACCATAATTTTTATTTTTAACACATGAATTCATTATGAGTATTTTCTTATTCTAAACGAGAGAGAATTATTATTTTTATAATCATACTAATGGGTTATATTACCATTCTATTCGAGGTCTACGATTAAAGATCCATGTAGGATCCAGCGTCAGGAAACTTTTTTATTTAATTTTTATTTTCCTTTCATGTTTATTAAGTTCTGATATTCATACGTAGACACATTCATCATGCAGTCTAGCTTGTTATTATGTTGTCAATAAAGAATGGTAGACATCCAGACGTCATTGAGTTAGTTCACATTAGTTGTTTATAAGGACAAGTCATGAATTTTGATGACATTCTTAAGAACTTTCTCTGGTAACTAAATACAAAGTTGAGTAATATTCGTACCGATCAATGGATCTTAAGTTTTAAATAATGTCAATTTAAAGAAAATATACTAAAAATAGCACTCGAAAACTAGTCACTCGAAAAAATAAATTAAAGGAGAAGAAATGGGCTTTAATTTCGATATCTGCAGGAGGGGATATTCTATTTGTTTAGAAGTTTTAAGTTGACCCTGCTTCAAAAAATCAGATGAAAAACTAGATGAGAAATCAGATGAGAAATCAGATGAGAAACCAGATGAGAAATGAACTGCGAATTTTGCCCCATTTCACAGCTGATTTCTCATCTGGTTTCTCATCTGATTTCTCATCTGATTTCTCATCTGATCATTATCATTAGGTTTTTATTTCAACTAAAAAATTCTCGAAAAACTATAACTGATACTTTAATTATGCTAAGTGTAACCTGAATATACCAAAAAAAAATTAAAAAAAACATTTGCTTGAATATTTTTGATTTTCCCTCATGAAGATTTGAATACTCTACCTTTTGATTACTATTCCGTTACCTTGTCCACTAGACCGCGAATACCTACATGTTAAGGGGGTGTCAAAGTCCTACAGTTACCACTCAAACTGTTTTACCGATCGGATATGAATAATTAGTAATAACTAAATAAATAGGTAAAATTATGCAAATCCCAAATACAGGTGCACTTTGTCTATTAATTATCTATTTTCTAGCAAAATTTCAAGTGAATATTTCAACGACACCTTGAAAAATTTCTGCACCGAAAAAATAACTATTTGCATCGAAATGAGTGCGTTTTTTCGGTGCAGAAATTTTTAAGGGTGTACTTGAAATATTTGCTTGTAAATTTGTCAAGTGATGGATAATTCATAAAGATAGTGCACCTGTATTTGCGATTTGAACAATTTTAAGTATTTGCTTAGTTATTATTAACTATCCATATCCGACCGATGAAACAGTTTCTGCCTTACCAACCGGATATTCAATAATTGGATATAGCTAAATAAATATTTAAAATTATGAATATTCCAAATACAGGTGTACTATCTCTAAGAATTATCTATCATCTGGCAAATTTTGAAGTAAGTATTTCAAGTGCACCCTTAAAAATTTCTGCAGCGAAAAAATACACTCATTTCGGTGCAAATACTTATTTTTTCGGTACAGAAATTTTTGTAGGTGTGATGAAATATTCACTTGAAATTTTGCTAGAAGATAGATAATTAATAGACGAAGTGCACCTGTATTTGGGATTTGCATAATTTTACCTATTTATTTAGTTAATATTAATTATTCATATCCAATCGGTAAAACAGTTTGAGTGGTAACTGTAGGACTTTGACACCCCCTTAACTCTTCAGAATTCGTCGTTCTTATATACTTAGAGAGGTAACAATACATAATATGAACAGCTTTTTAGTGAATATTTAAAGTTTGCTGTTAGCATGCTTAACTGACTACATATCCCTAGTGGAAAGTGTGCTAAAATCATGCTGAGAATGTAAAAAAAATGATCCTTTCTGTGCCAAAAACGTTCTTAAGTACGCCGAAAATGTCGTATTTCGGACATTTGGAACGTTTTTGGCACACTTTGGATAATTTGTGATTCATTTAAATTTATTTTTGATTTATCATATAATTTTTCAGAAATATTTCTTAATATTTAGGACACTAGGACAGCATATTTCTTTCAAACGTGGAACCGTTTTGGCACAATTCGGCACGTTTTTGTTATATTTTAAAACGATTGAAGCCCGCTTTGGAATATTTTTGTTATATTTTATAATGCTTTTAGCACAATTAAAAATAAATATATTTGGAGTTTAAATAAAGTATGAATTCACGGAACATTTTTAATTTTTACAGAAATTGTACCGGAAATGTTCCACTTGAAATAAAAGAAATTTTTACACTTACTGTGAGAAAAGTCTGTGCTAAAATAGTCCATATACCCTAGATAAAGGTATGCCAAAATTGTGCTAAAAATGTTCCACGCGAATTAACCCATTAACGACCAAAAGGCCTGATTTTTTTGTTGACGTTCGACGCGATTTTTTCCGTAGTTATAGGCCTTAGAAAAAGATCATAAAAAACATAACTTACTTTTTTTCTTGGAAACTATTGAGTTTAGAGAAAAAGTTTATGGAATAAAAATGTCTTAAAATTGCTCATAGAACACCCTCAAATTATTTCAGAATTTTTGGAGAAAATTTTTGAGTTTTTGGAAAACTTGGAAATACAAATTTCCAAAATCATCTCCAAAAATTCTGAAAAAATTTGAGAGGGTTCTATGATCAATTCTAATACATTTCTGTTATATAAACTTTTTCTCTAAACTCAATATTTTTCGAGAAAAAAATGTTTTATATCATGATCACAGAAGTGTGTAATATTTTTCACACAGAATAAATAACAGCTAACAATAGTATGGTAATGTTTTGCCTTTTTTGGAACAAATAATTTTGCACTTTCAATAGCTAAAAATTACATGATGCAAGGGCAACGAAAAAGAGAGGAACACAATATGTCCAAGCAAACGAAACTCAAACTTTGTTCTTATTGTCCCGTAAGAACGAGAATTATCTGCGAAAATTGTGATTTATCGTTTTGTGTTGAATGTTTCAAGAAAAAAAAAACATTAAAAAATTCGTATTCCAGTGAGAGGCAAGGGGACTCACTCAAATCAAGCACGTCGACAAGTGGGAGGCAAGGGGACTCACTCAAATCAAGCACCCCAAAGGAGACAAAATTCTACTACGTCCTCGTCGTTGTCTCTGGGTCATGCAAAGAGTAGAATATGTTTTTCTCTCGAAAGCTATTGACTTTAGAGATAAAGTTTATAGAACAGAAATATCTTAGAATTGATCATAAAACTCCCTCAAATTTTTTCAGAATTTTTGGAGATGATTTTGGAAAATTGCATTTTCCAAGTTTTCCAAAAACTCAAAAATTTTCTCCAAAACTTCTGAAAAAATTTGAGGGTATTCTATGATCAATTTTAAGATATTTTTGTTTCCAAGAAAAGAAATGAGTTATATTTTTTATGATCTTTTTTCGATTTGGCCGCCATTTTGTTGGAAGGAGTGGTTCAAAAGTTCCACCAAAATTCCCTGAGATACTTTAATAGTCGTGATCACCCCTGATCATATTTATATTATGATTCCTTCACGATAACATTGCTTAAAAAATCGCAAATTTGATTTTTTACAAAAATTTTCACGTTTTTTTTTTTGTTTAATTGGCTATAACTTTTTTATTACGCAGTCAATCACAATTTTGAGCTCAGATTCTGAAAGGGCATTCAATTTCATGTCGAAACATTTGTTTGAAAAATTTAGGCCTATAACTACGGAAAAAATCGCGTCGAAAATCAACAAAAAAAATCAGACCTTTTGGTCGTTAATGGGTTAAGAGGAACATTTTTATTTCCTGTGAGAAAAATTTTTGCTAAAAATGTTCCATACCTAGACAAAAGTATGCCACAACTGTGCCAAAAATGTTCTAAATGTCCGAAATACGACAACTAAGGCATAGTTTGGAACAGTTTTGTCTGCAGTACGGAACATTTTTGGCACGTTTTTGGGAAAACTACATTTCCACTAGGGATAAGTTTAAATTCCAATTTGGAGTCTTTTTCTTTTAATTTTGTGCGCATTATATATTTTTATTACCAAAATATCTATTGACAATTTAAATACTGCCCCAATATAAATTAAGTAATTTGATCTTGGAAAAAATACTATTGCGTCACTTAATCAATTTTATTTCCAAAACAAATTTATTAAATTTACTTGTTTAATATTTTTCGAAATAAAAATTTGTACAGATTTGAAAATTCTAGTCAGTGACTGCTTTCTAAATTTTCACATGAAAACCTTTTTGACACAAATTAATTCGAAATAATATTTCTATTTGGTCTTAATATTATATACTTTATTATTCGACGATGAATAAAATGTAGTTTTTATACTTTAAAACTAGACTAGGAATATATTGTGAAAATTTATTGACTTAAATTAAATTCAAACTTAGTAACAATAATGTAGTCAGTTATGCATAATGCTAACATCTATATTATACTGTGTATTATTATTTCTCTAAGTATATATAAGAACGACGAATTCTGAAGAGTTAACATGTTTGTCTTCGTGGTCTAGTGGACAAGGTAACGGAATAGTAATCAAAAGGTAGAGTATTCAAATCTTCATGATGGAAAATCAAAAATATTCATGCGAATGTTTTATTTTTATTTTTTTTTGTATCTTTAGGTTACACTTAGCATAATTAAGGTATCAGTTATATTTTTTTGAGAAATTTTTAGTTGAAATAAAAATGTAATGATGATGATTTCGCATCTGATTTCTCATCTGGTTTTTAGAAGCAGGGGAATTTCAGATACAAGATTTTTTAGAAAAACGAAATGAAAATCAATGTTTATTTAAAATATAGAATGTATCTTCTGAACGTAATTATAGAAACTATAAAAAGTTATCTGCGCTTTCAGACTCCACGGGAGTGTATTTATTTCATTCATTGAACACAGTTAAATATCTGCTTAGCTTTAAACGCAACATAAGTATATATTTAAAATTGAACAGGCAAATGCCAGCTATTATACTTTGTAGAAAACGGATTTGCGTTCTTAAAATGATTACTGTGTATATTAAATTAAACACAAAAATTATACAAATTACTTTTTTTCGGAAATACGTTTCAGACAATAGCAAATTTCTAGCTGCATAGGCTCACATATTGCACTTCAAATATTGAGAAGATCAGTATTACACTACAAATAATGCAGTATAAGCAAATTTTTGCTATGAATATATTACGATACACAAATATTCAGCATGGCAGGAATTTTAGGTACATAACACTATTTTCAATATTTGAAGAGTATATTTGGTATCCATCGAAACAGATAAAAAGAACTTCCGAATATACACTGCGCAACCAAATTATCGCAACAAAATTTTTCATCGAAAAATTGACATTTTTCAAATGCTTGTAACTCGGTCAATTTTCATCGAAAAATTGACATTTTTCAAATGCCTGTAACTCGGTCAATTTTCATCGTATTGAGATAACTATTTTTTATTTTTGTAGGGAATTATGTGCACTTTCAGGAAAAAATGATATCCAATAGCTGCGAGACAATGCCACATTGCTATGTCTTAATCAGGCCTATCAACTTTTTTTCTTAAAAAACGCAATAGTTTGCACGTTTGTCTGGATTACCAAAAATTTTTTTTCAAAAAACCACAAATACCATCTTAAAGTACACTTTCCAACGAGTATTAAAAAAAATCGACCCTCTACGATTTTTTTTGACCATCTTATGCCATTTTAAAGATATTCCTATGTTTTAGCCAAATACCGCCAACATCAGTATTACCCGATACGTAGCTCTGAAAAATTATCAGATTACATTTAATGCATTCGTGCCCCGGGAGCTATCCTAAACCCTCACAAACCAAGAAACCACATTATTTTTTTTAAATTAATCCATGAAAAGTGTAGCTTTATTTAAAATTACACAACTACGTTTTCGTTACATTTAACATTGCAGCTCCACACTTTTGGTAAAATTACCAACCCTACCGACAAATCAATTAAAAAAAAATAAAGTTAAAATTTAATCAGCATGCTGACCAAGAGTTAAGGCGAAAGATCATTTAACATTAATTCTACTATGCAGCATACACAGCAATTAAAAATTTCAGTAACATATTCTTAATCGAAATGCCTCGACTTACTGAAATCCAATCTGCTCGAATTGTTGGCCTGCTAGAAGCGGGACTGAGTTAAAGCGATATATCCAGAAGATTGGGGATTCATCGCTCAACAGTGTCACGCGTTTTTAGTCGGTATGAAAAAACAGGTTCTTATCAACGGAGGTCTGGTTAAGGTCGACATAGGATTACTACGAATCTAGAGGATCGCAACATCGTTAATCAAACCCTGCGCAACCCAAGGCAGGTTGCGCGTCAAATTGGGGATAATGCTTTACCAGGCAGACGAATTAGCGCTCAGACCATAAGGAGACGCCTTCATGAAAGGGATTTGAGATCACGAATTCGTGCTAGAGTGCCGAATTTAGAAGCAGTTCACCGACGAGCTCGTCTAAATTACGCCCGTAATTATCGACATTGGACACCTAGAGAGTGGAGACATGTGTTTTTACAGACGAATGTCGGTTTTGTCTCTACGGAAACGATGCTAGGATTCGAATTTGGCGTCGTAGACGACAACGTTTTGCACCACATCACGTTGATCCAACTCGAGCGTTTGGTGGAGGATTCGTTATGGTATGGGGTGGAATATCAACAATTTGGCTAAACCATAGGAATATCTTTAAAATGGCATAACTCGGTCAAAAAAAATCGTAGAGGGTTGATTAATACTCGTTGGAAAGTGCACTTTAAAATGGTATTTGTAGTTTTTTGAAAAAAAAATTTTGGTAATCCAGGCAAACGTGCAAACTATTTCGTTTTTTAAGAAAAAAAGTTCGTAGGTCTGATTAAGACATAGCAATGTGGCATTGTCTCGCAGCTATTGGATATCATTTTTTTCTGAAAGAGCACATAATTCCCTACAAAAATTAAAAAAAATTATCTCAATACGATGAAAATTGACCGAGTTACAAGCATTTGAAAAATGTCAATTTTTCGACGAAAAATTTTGTTGCGATAAATTTGTTGCGCAGTGTATTTTTAAAAAGGTTAATAATAATGGCACTGAAAACTTCAAACAAAGTTTGCAGCGTTACGGATAGACAAGTGATTGAGAATTTTCCAATTTAGATATACATAAAATAATTGCTGATGCTTTCATTATTAACCAGTATCGAAATTGTATACAAAATGTCACAGTTTCACAATAACTTTATGTTGTATTCGTTGGTCTCACAATGTCGTTAATCTCCTCTAACTTCTGACGTCTTTCTTACTATTTAGTCTTTCTGACTATTTCTCTCTCATTAATTGTTATCGTTACAAAATAATAATCACCAAGATTATTGAATTAATAGAATTAATTGAATACATTGTCTATGTTATATTTATAAAGTTCCAGACTTACTCCCAGATATCACTTTTGAGGGTCTTTTTTGTTAGCTTACAGTAATGATACAGTATTCAAGATCGCGAGTACAGGATACAAAAGTACATAAGCCATAGAGGGTACAGCAGCTCCACTACCCGTTACATAGATGTCGCTCTCTTTCATCATTACACCTTCAATCACATGGATGATGCCGTTGGTGCAAGCCACGTCAGGTCGAATAACCTTGATTTTCTTACCTTTCCACTCGATTTGGTAACCTGCAAAGTTCAATTCATGCTATAAGCTGAATTCTATTTTAGAATATTTTATTATTATCTTTCATAACAAAAAATTGAGTTATATAGAAGCAGATCCATAAAAATGCGTATTTATTTTCGACCATTAATATTGTTTCAAATGACATGTAGATGTTCTATGACTTCCATTTAACGGCTAGAAAATAATATTATTTCATAAAATAATATTATTTCATAAAATAATATTATAACGCGATCGAATACGGCGAGTATCGTGGCATTCTAAAGAAATTTCACGCTTGCACTCGGCACACGCTCTGGCGAGCTACCGTAACAATCACAGTGACCATTGGCATTATATTATTAACGGAAGGAAAAAACAATAAATTTGACAAATGAGTTTTTACAATAAAGTAAATCTTTATTATAAAACCATGTAAAGCCATGTCCATTTCTGAATTGTTGACCTCACTCATCAGGCTAAGCAAAAATTAAGGGCATGACAAATATTCAAAACTTGCATAAAACTCACAAGTGTAAAAGCCAATTTGCAAAATATATATATTCGTTACAACCGTTTAGACTAAGAGTATTGTAAGATTGGTTTGCGTTTTTGATTCATTTTGCTCATTTAAAATTTTATAATTTATTAAATATATATATTTTTTGAACAATTTAGTTACATCTCGTCAACTATTAATACATAGATAAATTTATCGTTCCATTAATTATTAAACCAATGGTAGATGGGCTAAAACGATCCTTATGGAACCCAACAATGTTTTGCCATATTCATTTATCTCATTAGAAGTGAAAATTTTCGACGGCTTAACAGCACATATACCCTCCTTATCAGGCTTCCAAATATTTGATTTGTATTACATTACTTAAAAAGATTTCGATATTATTAATTAAATAATTTGACTGCTTTGATTAATTATAGCGATATCTTTTTAACTAATGTAATAGTCAAATATTTTAAAGCCTGATGAGGAGGGTGTGATGCGCTGTTAAGCCCTCAAAACGTAGAACTTCTAATGAAATAAATGAATATTGCAAAAAATTGTTGTGTTCCATGAGGATCGTTTTAGCCTTTCTACCTTTGGTCTAGTCAACTATTGTTTTTACTATGTTGCACTATATAGAAGAGTATTGTAATGGGGCAGGATTTAGGATATCGAGGAAAAAGTATACTGACGCGGGGCTAGAACCCACGACCTCATAGAATCCGAAGGCGCGCTCCTTAACACTGAGCCAATGCCGCACTGGTCTCGACTCAGATACAGATCCTACCGATTACTTCGTGCCGGTATCACAGTGCTCTACTATTTGACGACTAGCTTTTCAAATCCACAGACGTTATACCTCCACCCAGAAATGTTTTATCGTCCTACAGCGACGAGAAGACGTCTTCTACACCTTTTTACCTCCTTGGACTCAACCGTCGTCTATCACCAAGACCGGGAGCCCGTCTCTATTCCTTCTCATGCCGATGCTCCTGTCGCGTCACGTTGACGATATACACACTATCGTAGAGGACACAGTGCTCTCTTATGACCGCGACCATCAAGCTTACACGCGTATCTGCGGTGTGCCACGTCAAGGACATATCCACACATAGTGCTTTCCTATGGCCCCGCCGCTAGACTTCTACTCATACGAGCTGCAAAGCCTTCTAGGAATATCATTCCCATGTGACTCAGAGGCAGTTGCGCATGGCTGCGTGTCTCCATGTACCGGCACAATCCCAGCCGGATACACACACCATAACTTAGAGGCTTTGGTGCATGATCACGGGAAGAAAGGTAGTAGGAGGATTTCTCAAATCTGTGGACCTCTTGTCCAAACAGATACATTGCATGATGGAAGAGGACATTGCAATACACGAGGCCACGATCGTATCGTGGGTTGTTTAGTTGGGCGCCATCTGTAACGTGGCTATTATTATCTCGGCGAGAACGTACTTGCGTTCTCTCTCTTACCTGTATACACGTTGCAGCGTTAAAATCAAACGATGATTTGACGCTGTGCAGCCTCCAACAGCTCACGTCCACAATCTCAAGACTTCCTTGAAGAGTCTAGTTTTCCGTAGTACCATGTAATGCTCGAAAGTCCTATTGCTCAGATTTAATGCACTGTAGCAACGCTTTTCTACCCGCGGAAGCGGCGGTAATCGCGGGAAATTAAGAGGAATAAAGCGGGAATAATTAACGACGTTAATATATCTATACTGCATATATTCTTCGACCAAACAGAATAAATATTACATTCGAATATGACAAGTCTACGCGAACAAAGAAGGCAAATAATAATATACGCGGGAAACGGCCACGAATCACAAACGCACACTTGTACACGGCTTGCCGCTTGCAAGCCGTTTTATCTAGTACTTTAAGTACTCGTCATAGAGGATTTGATCACTCTCTCTCTCTCTCCCTATCTCTCTCTCGCTCTCTCTCTCTCTCTCGTTCGGATTGAGGGGTACAGTCTCGTGCGTCAAGACCGTAATATTCATGGCGGTGGTGTTGCCTTATATATCAGAAATGACTTCAAAGT
>UELU01079686.1:0-10517 GCA_900490025.1 Megastigmus dorsalis
TGTAGATGTTCCTAACTGCGTTTAGAAAAAATAATTTTATATCATGCTGCAGAACACAGGATTGTATACCACAGATTCCTGGACCATGTTCTTCATAATCAGCATTAGTATGACAAACAGTATAAAATTCAGGGTCACTAGCCAATATGGCACCTCCATACCAAACAGCGTAAAGTTGTTTATGATGTGTGATATTACACGAACATTAATTGGTTTTGGCTAAAAAATATATGTCTATTTTATAACTTGTTTTATGTTCAATGCAATTCAATTAAAAAATAAAACTTAACTAAAAATGATCCTTCACTCGGATCCATACTTAACTCCAAAATTTCATCAACAGTTTTTTTATTTAATATCTCTGTGCAATCTTCTTCGAAAATCTTTAAACATTGTTGATCGAGTCACCAGATTACACAATATTATTATACAATGGCTTTCTAACATTTATTGTAAAATCTATCCAGGTAATTATCACTTTATTGATCATCTGATGATTGTTCAGTCTGGTCGTTGTTCATATTTATAATAATATTAGGGGCGCTAATGGCTCTTGGCTTATTAGTACCTGTAATTTAAGATTCGGAATCTTTTTCGAAAAGACTAGCAAATGTTCCAACTAGATGCGTTGGTAGCAGCTGAAGTGCTAACAGGCACTTCATTTATAAAATTTACTTCTGATGTACTGCAGCCGCCGCTGCAGCCGATCTTCGTAAGGGTCGATGCCATTTGAAAGAGGAAGACTTATATTTTAAGATCCCCGGTGTACTTTTTTGTGAAAAAGAAACGTGTCGTGCTTATATAACCTCGAATATGGGCCAAAACGGTGTTTTTTGCACTTTTAGGTTAGGATATCTCAAAATCCTGACGTGATATAGTAATTCTGAGGCCAGATTTGGAGTCAGCGCAACAAAAACCTTCGGAAAAGTATAGTCTGGTTTCTGGGTAAGGAGGTCGGTCTCATTTTGTTGGCCTGTGTTATCTTCTATTGTACATAAGTAATACTTATCTTTTTGTCAGCGTAAGCAAAAAGCATTTGTATTTTACATCTGGGTATCCGATCTTCATAACCTCAAGTGCTTCGGTGGGTCCTTTCCTAGTGTGCTTCAGATGCATAACATGACTCCTAATTCTCTTTTTTCAATAAAAAATATTAAAGCAATAAGCACTACACTCACGAACCGAATCGCATTTAAAATGCAATTAAAAATAAAAATGCAGCTGTCTGCAGACTATAATTTGGCTACAGCTGCAATACTAAATGAAAAACATAAGGGCTAGTTCACGTACCAAATCAGTGATACTCAAGTGTATTACGCAGTACTTTGCTTACGCTAATGAGAGAAATTTACTCAGTAGTTAAATGAACAGAAACGGATTGTTCAAACATGCATTACATATTAGTAATTTTAGATATAGATATTTTTGTTGGTGCAGACCTTCAACGAATATTAAACCAATTTTGAACCAATACTTATTGGGAATATTATCACATAATTTTATCAATTTCTTCACATTTGTTCGTAATTATTCAGGTTTTTATGAAACTTGTATGGTTTTATAAAGATTTAGGTGTACTATCTTGTCAAAAAAATAAGTAATGCAAGGTTTATAGGTACAGGGTTTGTCAAAAATGGCCAAAAATGGCTAATAATACAGTTTATTTAATTTTTTTATAGGTTCCACCAAAAATAATAACACTAAACCGATTAGGTATAATAGATTTCATCAAAATACACATTTTAAAATTTTTTCTAGCCGGAACCTCATAAGGCTGATATTTTAGTCATTTGAAAATTTCGAATACCTGAAACAATTCAAATTTTGCTCCAAAAATATCCAAAAAAACTTTTTTAGATTCTACAAAGATATCTTCCATGTCCATCCAGAATCGTGAAAATCGGTTAAAACTGCGATGAGATATAAAAAAAATAAGAAAAACGACGTTTATTGACCTACAGGACATGCTTTTTGGAATTGAAGGCTGAAACTTGCACGATTCTCATATTTTTTCGTAACGGTAATTATATAAATAGTCCTAGTGGGAACACTTTTTACATGCTTATTCCGCGAGAGCCTTTTATTTCATAAATATTAAAAATCCTTTGAATTGATTACTTGTTTAAAATCTAGTATATCGATTGTTTCACCTTTTTATCTATAAATTTTGAATGGAGTCGAATTTCGACAAGCGGTTTAAAGCAGCTTATTCTACGGAAAATTTTCTATGAAAATAGGCAAAAAAATTTTCGATTTTTTTTTAAGTTTAACACCGGCTTGTCTCCTTAAAGTCTTTACAATCTTATTCATGATATCAACGTTCGTCTCATTCACCACACCATTCACAATAACGGTAAAACTGGGTCGTACATTCACTCTTTTTTGTTTAATTACACGTCCACTCACACTAGTATGCGCTATATTCACACCGGTTGCATTGCACCCCTGACGCACTCCCCAGCAGCGACGGAGGCAAACGAGCGCGGCACAGCCTCGAGCCTCCCACTCATTCTCATTCTATTTCTCTATCATTCTCACACTCTTCCAACCTTACAATTATCAATTTATACGCACTCACTCTGTATAACAAATACTCACACGCACTCTTGCTAACCTCGTTAGCTTCGTTGAGGACGAAATTACGAATCTCGTCTCCAACTTTTTTTATTCGTTCAGTCATTCTCACAGCATTCCCACACTCATTCAGACACACACACACACACACACACACACACACACAGACACAGACACACACACACACTCACACACACACACAGACACAGACACAGACACACACGCACTCACACACACTCTCACACACACACACACACATTCTCACTTAAGTCGTTGCGCACCTCACTTACCTTCCTCTTCTTTGCTCCCTCCAAGAGCACCCGCTGCTGCCCCATGCTGCTTTCAGGCATACTCACGTCCACACTCATTTTCGAATCCACTTTCTCGTCACGCAAACGGTACCGCGAGCGAGAGCGCGACTTTTCCATCGCGCCACCGGCCGTTACGCGCCCACAGGCCGAGCGGCTCCATGCAACGTATCTCATGCTTAGGGTTCAAGCGGGAGCAAGTCCTCGATGCCAAGCACCTACTCCATCCCCAACCTAGAAAACGTCACGCGAACCCTTGAGGTCGCATCCCGCACCAGCCCGGCACGTGTCCAGGGAGAAATCTCCAAATGAAAAATTCACTTGAATGTTTCGCCACCTTCCACTAAAACTCACAGGTTCCAACAAGCCTTAAAGGAAAGGTTTTACAGGGCCCTGTAAAGTCATCTACGCCGCGCAGAAAATCACTCGTACTGTACACAAAAATACTTAGAAAAACTTAATACCCGAAAGTACTACACTCAGCAATACTGAAAACCACAAAAAGTTCGCTCATGACACAGGAAAAATTCACACACACGCAGATACGGGAATGAGATTTCTTGATACATTAGTCTCTTTTGACTTTACGCGCGGTACCTGCCTTGCGGCTTAACCCACACGGCCCCCATGGGTGCGGGATTGGGATACGCCCAATCAGCGCGTTGCAGTGGTGCATGATAGCATCGCGCAACTACGGATTTCAAGTGGAGCGGCACACTCCACCTTTCCCTCCGTAGTGGTCGAGACCGTTCCAATCCCTACCGGCTCTGCAGGCCGGTGCCCGAGTTGAGGCCGCAACTCACACGGCGTAATTGGCTCCGGATCAGGGGCTCTCACCCCCCATCTCCGGCGTCACCACTAGCCTGCTATATGGGCTGGCAATCACTGCCACTACGAGTCTAACACCAACGCCCGGGATAGGACAAAAGTCCTGTGGGCCCCCGGTCCCCGTAGTACCTTTTATACTCCAGGTGGGAGTTTCGAGCTGCTGAAGGCAGCTCTACCAACACTGGGGGTCGTGCCACCCCCTTGGCTTGGTGGACCGATTGGCTGCGGCCGTGGGTTTGCCAAACCCAGGGGACGGGCATGCCCGGAGCCCCCCTTGCGGTTTCACATTCACTCAGCATTCATTCGTTCCTTTCGTCCGCCATGCGCTGAATTACACTAGCTGTCATTCTATATGCACGTTCTAGGAACGCGCACATACTTTCATACGATTCTTTCGAACTCAGCACGCGGCTCACATCCATAACACCATTCTCTCTTTCAATCACGCCCATCGCATCCAGGCATCGAAAACTTTCATACATCTCACACTTACACAACACGTATCCAGTCTTCCACTCCTGCTTCACACACGCACAACCGCAAGCGGAAAGTCAGCGGCTGTGCAGCCATGTATTCAGAGTTCCGTGTCCTGTTAAAATATAACAGACACGGAGGCTCGGCTCAAATACTCTTGTCTCACTCGCAAACATTACATTCTTCACAAATTCATACGTGATTCGGCCGTTCGCGCTCGTATTCCAACGCCTCTGCCAGTCATTATGCACTCTACTCTCAATCAAACTGCATACACCCTGTACACCAAGCTGGCGTACTTCCTCCCTATTCACGATATCAACCGCATTCATTTCTCGGCCAGCTTTAACCTTCCACACATTCGCTCTTTTCAAGCACTCTAGGTCCCACGGGAGCCACCCAAGTAGGGCTTGCATGGCATGGCACCCGTAGAAACCATTCAATTCATCCCTCGCATACTTATTCTTCATACATTCATACCATACACTCGATGCATACAACGCACTAGCTGTAAGCAATCCTTTCATCCACGTGGTGGCGACCTTCACACTCACTCCGTTCTCCTTTCGCAACACCCGTCTCGTGCATCCTACCACGCTCGCTACTTTCGGCCTCAGTCGTCTCACATGCTCCCGGAAATTCATTCTCTCAGCCAGATCCACTCCAAGATACCTCACACTCCTGACGTACCGAATTCTTACATCCTCGTTCCTCATATTCACTCTTACATTTCTTCCATTCAGATTAAGGGTGCTTTTCAATAACATACACACGCTTTTCATTGCATTCACATCTACTCCCACATTTGCTCCCCACTCGCATGCTATCCTCAGACAATCTTTCGCGTTTCGTTCCAATTCATTCCTGCTGTCACCCGCAACTACGATGACCAGGTCATCGGCATACGCTACGGCTCTTTCAGTCAACTAATTCAGCAGATCATTCATACAGAGGTTCCACACATAGGGTCCGGGAACGGATCCCTGCGGGCAACCTCTTTGCACATCTATCCAAATTATTATTCCGTATTAAAGTAACTCATCCATAACCTCAAATCATTACCCGCACATCCAGAATCACTCAATCGTTTCACAATCACTCGCCATAGCAGATAGTTGAAAGCCCCCTTGTAATTGACAAAGACACCGATGACATATTTCTTTCGCGCTGCATTCACACGATCTTTCAGCTTGAACCACGCATCCTCAGTCGATCTCCCACTCACAAATCCATACTGTCGATCATTCCATTTTCCATTCATGCATTTCATCCTTCGTTCCGTCATCAGGCGCCCCAGGACCTTAGCCAACCCATTCAACAAGCTGATGGGTCGGTAGGATCCTGGCTCCTTCCTGTCTTTGTCGATTCCCTTCAGGAGCGCAACCACCTTTGCTATTTTCCATTCATTCGGGTAATGGCCCTCAGCCAAGCACGCATCAAACATTCCTTTTATAAACAAGGGGATAGCGTTCCACGCATGCTGGATCATACGACTAACGATACCATCCACGCCCGGTGCACTCCCTTGTCGGAGTCTCTGAACAGCATAACTCACCTCTTCCCATTTATACTCAGCTATTTCATTAACATTCACTTCAAAATCTCTCCCGTCATTTATGACGAGGTACCTAGGGAAAAACTCACATTCGCACTATCTTTCCATGTTTTCGTACATCCATTCTGGATCCTCAGTCCAGCAAGCACAGCACGTTTCCTCCCCCTACATATCTTATACAATCCACCCCACGGGTCTTTGCCCTCCCTCCTAACATAAGCCCCCAAAAGTTCTCTTTGGCCTCTTTGTCATACAAAATTCAATAAATATAATATTCGGTTAGTTCCAAAGCTAAACAAAAAATTAAATACTATAGTAAAATTAGGGAAAGATAAATCACAAAAGTGGGATGAGACGAATGTAGTATATAGTTTTAAGTGCAAAGATTGTGCAGCTTCTTATATTGGTCAAACAAAAAGAACATTAAAAGAGAGAATTAATGAACATAAAAATTGTAAGAGTAGTTCACTCCCAGTTCCATCACATATTGTTCAAAATAGTTTACATACATTTGACTAGCAAAATGTGAAAATTTTAGATAGAGAACCTAATTACAAAAAACGACTAATGTCAGAAATGTTGTATATAAACATGGATGACAATACTGTTAATAGAGTAGAAGACACACAATTTTTAAATCGCCAATATAGGAAGCTAAATAGAATGTTTCCGAAAATTGACTAAGTAATAATTATGTATTTCAGCCAACGATAGAAGTTTGTATACAGTTTTGAATTCAACACGTACGAAAACGGTACAGTGACAAGCCATATTTGGCGCACATCAAAATTAACTTTAGTATTAGAGAATATGTAGTAGATTGAAAAAATTATTGTTACTTGGTAAATATTTGCATTTTATAACATATTGTTCATTTTTACAATAGTGTAATGCATTTCTGTGTTTTAAATGAAATAGCCTGAGGAGGCCGGCATCCATACCGGCGAAACGTCGCAGAGTTTTGTAAAAATTGAAGAAAAAAAGTTTTTTTTCTTCTTGATCATTGACCCTTAAGATCGAAACAAATATTAATTAACAACTTCGTAAAGAATATGGAGGGTGATAATACACAATGGAAAAAATAAAAGTTAACATGAACCCTTACGGTATATGACCTTAAAACCGTAGGCTTGAATATCTAGAGCCCACCGTAGGAGTCGTTCTCCAGGGTCGTTTAGGTTGCGCAGCTAGCACAGGCTGCTGTGATCTGTGATCACCGTAAATGAATAGTCCTCGCGATAAGGACGCAAATTTTTTATTGCCCATAAAACTGCCAAGCATTCTTTATCTGAAACAGTATACTTTCTCTCCGCTGCTGTGAGTAGCTTATTTGCAAACACAAGCACTATATCTGGACTACTGGGCCACGGGCTTTTAGATTTCCCGATGATGCCGGCTGCAAGTAATTTACTTCTTTTTGAGCCACCTGGAGAATTTTAAGTGAGAGTCGTCCAAAGCGATGCTTGACAGGAGAATGTCCTTATACATTCATTTTATGTATGGTAACATTCATAGCCTCTAGGTTTTCCTTTGCTTGAGGCAATTGTGCATTTCAAAATTCCTCTAAAATCGAAATTTAAACTGAAATAATTTCAGAAATCGCTGCACATTCTGCTTGAAGAGGAAAATCCTATAAGTAATCCTCATCAACTGAATATGGATGGACAACACCGGCTTTAGAAGTCCAGGTGTGATTACCATAATCCATAATAATACCGAAAATATCTAAAATATCTGCCCCTAGTATCAGAATACAATAGTGAGATAGATGTGAAAACTTAAATATTTTTCATCTTCTCGATTTTGCTTCTTCTATTTTTCCGAAATCAATTAATTCCTCAAAAGATGAATTCCGGAAATATCTAAAATCTGTGCCCTTATTATCAGAATAAAATATTGACATAGACGTGGAGGTTTAAATATTTTTCTACTTCTCGATTTTGCTTCTTCTATTTTTCCGAAGTTAATTAATTCCTCAAAAGATAAATGCGATTTTCGAGAAATCTTCTTATTTAAATCCGGCAGTAGATTGTCGTGAACTGTTTGGTTATGTAGGTAGATATCCTCTCCTCTTCGCCTTATGTACGATTTCTTGCCTCGATATGAAATTTCGACTGTATATCTTCACAGCTACACTCTCGTCTGATAGCTGCTACAAACTGCGCCCAGGTGTGTGCAGTTTTCTTGGCTCTCCGGAATCAAATACCAGCTATTCTGGGGTAGAGTGGTTCACACCGTAACCCTATTTCGTACGATGCTCGAGATGTGAGTCGAGCCGGATGATAGGCTCCTCCTGCAACCCGAGTTGCGAGACAAAGGATAGAATCCATCACACCGGCCGGAAATCAGCTGACGTTCTATACAAAGAATTCCCTGTTTTTTACCACTTACAACAAATAATAATAGTAATTATAATAATAATATTTTGAAACAAAATATTATTAAAATCTAGGAGTTATTGGAGTCAAAAAACATACCTTAGAGGTTTCGCTATGTCCATTTATCCGCTCCATCTGCCCATTTATAGACCGCTATTACCGAATTATGAAACGTAAATACTATTTTTTACCACGGTTATTTAAATTAAATGTAAAAAACTATAGTTAAATGAAACATGTTGGATACAAATTTGTTTTTTAATGCTTGCGTGAAGCATGTCATGATTCTTTGTCTAGATTTCTATTCCTATAGTTAACTGTATAAACTTATTCTATGTGTAATGCAGGAATGAAATGTTGATTTGCTAAAGGGATTAGCTGCGCTAAACTCTTAATTTACAGAAATCCCTATTCTCGATCACTCTGTTTATTTTATATTAGATTTTAACTATGCTACAAGTATTTATATATCTATCTTTGTAACATACTTATTTGTGATACATACATTTAATTTTCAGGGTACGTCAGACGTTACAAAAAGCAAAAAGGCGAATGGAGGCTAAATTAAGTGAAATAGGAATAGTTAAAGGAAAGAAAAAAGAGAATTTTGAAGAAGTTCAAGGCAGTTGTGAGTAAAAATAACGTATAAAACGTGGATTGTTAAATAGTACCATGACTTTATCGATCATTCAAACCTTTGATGTCAATTATCGCGGATATTCTATCTTCCTTCTACTGATAGTTCTGAAAATATCAATGGAAGATTGTAAGAATTTTCAAATGAAAATTTAAAATTCTTAATCGTTAGTGGGTATTTCTTTAACTTTATGTAAAAAAGAGACAAAATATGAGCGATAATCAACGGTAGTGCTTGGATGACAGATCAAGTCATTTCTTTTATCAAAATTACAACATGATAAATTCAAATTCATCGATATATTTACACTAATTATTTTAAAACAGATCTTAGTAGAAGAAATTCATTAGAAGCAGGAGAGGCCTCAAGGGAATCGGAGTATCTCGTTTTAAAAGAGCGCAAGCTTGTACCTACAATAGCAATTTTTGAAGGCATTCAAAGATTTTCTTTTTTATTAGAAACTTGTCAACCAGGTTCTGTACCAGATCATCATATGATGGCAGCAATTATGGATTTGGTAAAATATTTCTATTCTTTATAATAATTATAAGATTTATAATAATAATTTTCAAAATTATTCGATATGTCTAAGAATTATATAAATTCATCACTGTTTCTGAATAAATACTAACAAATTCTAGACTTTTACATCTCATTCCCCCATTTACGAGTTGAGAAATTTATCGCGGAGATAAGATTATTTGATTCTCATATATTAGATTCATAACTGTTTCTACATAAATAAGCAAGCGAACTATAGCCGTTTACATCCCAAGCTCGCTGTTAATAAGTTTAATATTTTATCGCGATGAGAAGATTCTCTAAAGTGCGTATTTCACAAACATAACTATTTCTGCATAAAAAATCGAGCAAACTTTAATCGTTCTATCAACATTTTGCAATTTACGAGTTGGATATTTTACCGCCAAAAAAAGATTCTCCGAGTTTCTTATTTTAGATTTATAACATTTAATGCTTAACAAATCTAGCGAACTCTAGAACAAGTATTTTATCGCGGAGAAAAGATCCTCTAATTCTTATATTTTAAATTCGTAACTGTCTCTACGTCAAAAAAGAAGCAATCTCTAACCGTTTACATCCCAAACCCGCAACTCACGAGTTTAATATTTTATCGTGATGAGCCGATTCTTTGTTCTTCATATTTTAGATTTATGACTACGAATGCAACTCTCTCTCTCTCTCCCTACCCCTTCTCTCTCTCTATCTCTGTATACATTATGTGCTTTGCAAAATAGGGTAACTTCCCTTCAATTTTTGTAAGTATTATTTACAGGCCACTTTTTTTTTGTAGTTTTTCCTTGGCCTTTTGCTGGTGAGCTTAGGCCATTACCAGATATTATAATTTTCTTGAGTCCGTAGGGTTCGGTTTTCTTCTGTGATGATTGATTTCTGTATATAATTATTATAATCTATTATAAGCTGTCCTTTAGATAAAATCTGAACTTGGTTGTTGTGTGTTATTTAATGTCCGCGTTACAGGCCACTTAAAATTGCTTTCCAAATGATTCTCACTTTTTAACTTCCTTTTGTGGTCTATGTGGGAACTAAAGTCACAAAATCATTATTGGTGATTTTAATACAGATCTTTTGTCGATGTCAGTAGTTATACATCCACTATGGCCCGTCATAACAAACTTGACCTTGACTGCCAGAGTCTCCGTACAAATTTACTGACGGGGCACAATGGGTGCATTAGTCTCTTGCTCTGTCAGGCATACGTCGAGGATGAGTCACTATCCTCC
>UELU01079693.1:0-11160 GCA_900490025.1 Megastigmus dorsalis
TAGTTATACAGTCGCATTAGCTATATTAGTTAGATATTGTCTTAACAAATTTTGAAAATGAAAAAACAATTTAACTAACGATAGATCGCTTAAGTTTTCGAAAACGATCAAAATGAACTCATAAATTTTAAAATCAGACAATAATCGCGGATTAAACTTGGAAAAAACGAAATTGAAAATTTTGTATTCCTTAACCTATTGATCTATTAGTTGATATAAAAATAATAATAACGTAGTTGAAGTTTTATTAAGTAAAGAATAAGTTACTTACAACGTATGGTCATTCAAAATATGCCACTTTCATGTAAAAGTAATATTATCTAATGTTTTTCGAATAGTTGCTGATTTGACCCTCAAGTATCGCTTGTACATCCTTAATAAGAAATTATTTTAATTAGTAAATGAAGCATAGCATTTTATTGACAAAAAATCACTTAAACCGTATTTATTTTAAGCCTAATCGCAGAGTACTCGAGTTGAGAATTTTACTGGACCTATTCATAAATAACTGTACGAATTCTGAGTTCTTAAACCATGAGTACGGCGTTGGCAAGTTGAGAGTTTTAAACATTAAAAAGATTTTCTGAATTTTTAGGAGGTTGCTAATAGTTGAATTTATATTAATGATTTTAAACTAATCAATTATATAAAATAATTATAAATAATAATTATAAAATAAGAACGCTAAATACGAGATTTATATAGATATAAAAAAAGCACCTTTATTCTCAACAATTCCTGATTCATTTAAACTGCTTTCTGTAGACATATTAATGTCTGCCGCAACTTCTGAATCAGTCAAACTTAACTCAATACCACTAGTTATTGAATTATCATATGATTCATTTACGATCATTGCATTATTTACAGAATCATTATTTTGAATCATAGATGATTTATATTCATTTAATTTAGATATAAAATCTATCGTGCCGGGATAATCATTCAAAATGGTTTTGATTTGCTCGCTTGTTAATATAAAAAATTGATTTTCACTCACACCAGTGGCTACAAACAAAGCATATGAAATTAATGTTAAATTAATTTACAAAAAGAAGTATTTGTTTATGCATAAAAATACTTGCAAAAGAAAATGTATAACATCGCATGCCACATAAAGTACAGTATATTTAGGCTATGTATACATTACCCGTCACTAAAAAATTCTTGCTTATTCTATATTATATACTTACATGTAAATAGATGTGATAAAAAACGAAAGTTATACTTCTTCATAAAATCTTCTATTGCACATTAGTTAAATAATATTAACCGGGAAAAGAAAATTCATTTTTAATCACCTCCATACGATTTTTCGTTTTCGAGATGTGCCAATTGAAAGTTCACGAGCATTCAAAACCATATTTGTTTGTTAAATTTATTTGCTCTTGAAATACGTTTTGTAACTTTAAACATAAATTTTGAAGGGTGAGTTGAGTACTTCATAATACCACTTGTTAAAATAATGAAAAAAAATTTTAACTACGTAATTTAAGATATATCTAAATTCATTTTTTTTGGGGGGATTTTCAAAAATACGCAGGGAGACCCCTATTTTTTATTTCAAATTCATGTTTAGAAGATCAAAATACGTAGGAATAAGTTGGTCTCAACTCCAGTTCAGGGTACTTTTTTTGTTTGTAGGCTTGTGTTACCATCGCGTGACAGAAAGAGAAGATACTGATCTGAGTCGCACACTACCTCGGGATTCGATCGCTGATGACAGTCATTAGTTGCGCTTGTTGTCCTGGGCTCTCGTCAGAATTAGCGAGGCCGTCGGCATCTAGCGGTGAACGGAGCTTCTCTCTACTTGTCCCCCACTTGGCATACTTTTCTTTCTTCTCTCTTCATCTTTGGCCTATATCCTACGTCTCTCTCTATCTTTTCAGGTTCAATGTGCGCGATATTGGAACTCTCTCCCACTAAATCTGTGCAACCTTCTATCTTTGCGCGGATTTAAGACGGCGATCCTTAAACACCTCCTCGAGCTCGATCCCTAGTCATCCGGAGACAAAGCCTGTGGGCTTAGTGGATAAACAAATTATAGACTTACACCCACACAGGGGACAAACGGATGGATTTTCTTTATGTTAATTTATTTTGTTTTGTCCCCTATACATAATTTTTAATTGTGTGAGTGTATTTATTAGCGTGAGTGGGAGTATGTGTGTAATGAGTGAATGTTTAAATTTTAGAATACAATTAGCCGATAAATATGGACCGCTTGATTGACCTTGTTTGTTTGTATTCTAAGATAAGACGCTCTGTGATATAATCTGTTAAATATCCCGAAGACTGATTTTTGTATTAAATGTAAACATATGAGATATCATTGATAGTATACAGGACGGATTAATTTCGGATAACAGGACATATATCATTTGATAGATCGCAAAATTCTAAGAACAACGTATAGTTCTCGTTTTTTGATCCGACAAGTAGTTTCCGAGTTATTAATTGTTAAAAGTTAAGTAGATGAGTCAATCAGCGGGCGGCTATAGCGGGCGACAGTATCGACGGCGAAAGGTGGAATGGAGCAGGGTGAAGAGATAGGGAGTGGTGCTCGTCGCTCGCGGTCGCGCGTACGCTTGCACCGAGCGCGGAGGGACGTAGGGACAATTGAACAGCTAGCTGAGCTAGCTTACACCGAAAATTGATTGTTGCTTCCTTTTTGAAAAATACTGGATATCTTATTTATTTCATATGCTGTATGGAAAACTTATTCAATCATTTTAATAGTCGATAGTAATCATTTCAATACTTATTGATAAAAAATATTAAATCTTGCAATGAACAGTATTAAAGATCTAAGCAGGTAAAAGCTTAAATTTTTTAATTAAAAAATCTGGTTTTGTTAAGGTCTGAAGATTCAGAAAGTTTTGGGATCTACTTAAAGTGTAGAAAGATACATTTAATATTAAATTTACTATGTAAATAATCAGGACAGTAAGTAATACTTATAAAAAAAGGACAAAAATACTATAAAATCAATAATGAAATGAAACTTGCTTAAAAATTGACAAAGAAAAATTAAAGATTAGATTAACTAAAATACTAATAAACAATTCGTTTACTGCTCGAATTACTCGAAGTTAATTATCGAACCCAATTTAAGATACAAAATTATGCGTAACGAATGCAAAACCTTAGGTTAATAATAGCACTTCGTTCATCAAGTGCGATAAAACAATGTAGGTAGAAAGCTATTCGGTATGTGCACCTGCTATTCGGCCTTACAAAATTTCAGAGTTCACCAAGAATTTTACACTGCGATTTTTCTGACAAGACATTGTCTGAACTTTAAAGCTGAATCGTATAAGATCATCGGTACGAAACAGAATCTTATTCCTAGAGGAAGTTAATTAACATACTTATCAAGCTACAATAAGAATTTTTATTACTTGAAAGAAACATAAGTCTCAAAATCAAGTAGAATGAAAATTTCCATACCTTATTGGATGTTTTTGAAAACACTTTATCTTAAAGAAGTCATTGATATAACTTCGAAACCTTAGCATAACAACAATCAAATACGATTATTCATAATAATTTAATTTGATCAATTAATTAATTATTGAATATTTTGGAGAATACACTAAAACCAGAACAGTCAAATGAAATCTACTTCCAACTATTGATTTAAATTTTTAAGTGGAATTCATAAGTGGAAAATACTTTATTTCTGAAAACGGAGCTGTTTAATTTGGGATCGGGAATAAAAGTAATAGCAAATAAGGATCATTATTTATTTATTTATTTTTTTTTTTTATTTTTTTTTTTATTTCTTAAGCAAGACTATTCTTTTTACATTATAGCTTACAATTATCCGACATTTGCCTGGACAACTGTGAATTTTCAATTTTTTTGAAAATACTTTCTTGCCTATAAGACATTAACTGAACTTGAGAGTATGAACAAAAGAATGTGTAAATATTATTATTGGCAGCGATTTAATTTAAAAATTTAGTTGCTGCTCGCCTGCTAAGCTGAAAATGTAAGTATCTAATTTCATTACATTTACATATAACTATTTGCTAGTAGCATATAATAGCGGGAAATTTTCATGCCTATGTTTCTGAAAATACTTTATTCAAAAAATGCATTGGCTAAACTTGTAATGCTGAGGATAACCCCTGTCGAATAAGATTATTTAATTTAAAGGTTTAATTTGTAGGATAGTTATATCTTTTCGATAAAATTTAAAAGTGTCTTATTTCAGTAACTAAATTTAAAACTAAGAAGGACGTGCAGTTCACATTGCAGCAAGAGAGCCACGTGCAGCTGAGAATTTCTATACCTTTTTGAATGTTGTCGCACGATAAAGCGATCTAATTTTCTCGTATGCAAACGTTCACACAAGGGTGGAATCTATTCCTCACTCATGTATCGAACCACGTTTTATGACACAACTTGTGAGAAGCTCAATTGAAAGCATGCGTCTATTTTGACCTCAAGATTATTGATATTAATTTAATTTTTAATATTCGGATCAATCAATTAGGATTATCAAATCATTATACTTTCATAGATTCTTCAATTATTATTCAAATAAAAGTTATGTAATCTGGTATTTATCTAAATTTAAAGTTTCTAACTTTTCAATTTGAGCTCTTTGATGGGTAAATGGATCAGAGCTCAATGTTTACTTAATTGTATTTAAAAAACAAACTTACATACTTTTAAATATTAAAGCATACCTAAGTTTTCGACAATGATTGTAATAGCGAGGAAAAGACTCTGTTTACATAAATTAAATTTACATATTAACTGAACTAGCTTGTAAGACTGAGAAATATTTTATCCTTTGCGAACGAATCTAAAATTTTAAAGTGTCTTATTTCAAATAGAACATGGAGCTTAAATCGGCTCGTGAGAGTTGGAACAACAAATACATAAAATGATTTAGAATCATTTCATGTACACAGTTATCTACGATTCACCTGTGATGCTGTGCATTTTCATACATTATGGACATACAACAGTTAGATTAAAAAATTAAATTCTATACTCCCCCCTAAAAATAGGAAGTTTCAGAACTGAAGGATTAAAGATTATTACATTAAAACAATTTTATCTAAAGAATTATTTAGTTTTATATCTGCTGATATGGGTTTTCGAAAATAATTATAAAATTTTAAAAGTGTCTTAAAAGACTTGGAATATCTTAAAAGTGTCACTGATTGGACCTCGTAATCTCAGAGATCAAATAATAAAGTTACTTTATTTATAATAAGCTTAATTAACCCTTCAACGCTGGGATCAGTATTTTTTCTTTGTAACTTTCGGTACTGTAAGTTTCTATGTAAAGTCTTAGAAAAAATTCTAAATACAGTATTTCCTATTGTTTAAAGTCTCATCTTTCAATCGCCATCACCAGAAGTGGTCTAAATGGCTCTCTCTCTCTCTCTCTCTCTCTCATAAATATTTACAAACAAACAAATATCTATCTATTTACCTATCTCTCTCTCTCTCTCTTTCTGTTTTTGGCGGTCCGCGGATCGCGCCCAGAGCAGACGAGTTGATTTTTATATTTCGCCATAACAGTGATTTCATTAATTATTTAGTAGCTGTACACCTGCAAAAAGCTTAGAGCCTTCATACCGCATCGAATCAGTTTTGTAACATTTTAATCCGAAAAATAAATTGATTAATCATTACATTTATTCAAAGCAATTTACATTTAGAAAATTAACTACGACCCACCCGAAGAATTTTCGTACCTATGTTTTCAAAAATACTTTATTTACATAGTGCCCTGCTGTAAATTTTTGAATTTACATTTTTAAATGTATTATTTCAGAAAGTGCACTTAATGAATTTTATTTTATTAGTATCTAATCGTAATTAGTAGAATTGTCGAACATTATTATTCGTCAATAATTCCTACACATATGCTAATATTAGCCAATTAATTGCATATCTCATGTAAATAAATAATGCCTTTCACAATAACATCTTCAGTAATGAATCATCTGCGAACGTTTTCCTTCGTAATTAAATAAAATAATACTTTTATTTTCTCGAAATTGAAATGTATTCCAAAGAGTCCTCGAATGTTTTCTTTTTTTTTTTTTAAAGTTGAATATTTTACAAAACGCCTACTGGTATTGAAAATGACGATCTGTCTTGGCGATCGTCTTTTTTCAAATTGGAGTGTCGCATTCGATGGTGCACAGAATACTAAAGGTTGATGGTCAGCACCCGTATCACTTTACTAAAGTGCAGCGCCTTCTTGCTGGTGATACCGCTCCACCTCGGGAATTTTGCCAGCGATTCATAGACAAGGTAGTACCGCAACCACTTTTTCCGAGTCGTGCTCTGTACACGGATCAGTGCACGTTCACTCAGATTGGGACGTTTAACTCGCACAATTACCATTACTACGGCCGTGAGAATCCTCATTTGGTGTAGGACATCAACTCTCAACACCGGTTCAGTTCCAATGTGTGGGCAGGACTGATAGATGATGAAGTGGTAATTGTTTAGAAAATATTAATTCTTTAAAAATATCATTCGGGATGATGCGGCACACTAGAAATTTATAACATATACTTTTTGCTTCACATACTTTAAAATAAAGAAAGATTTGAGGTAGCATAACAATAAATTAATGAATTGTTTAAAAAAAAAGTATCGAGAAATCGCGAGTCGTCAAGTAAAATGCTCGAAATTGCTGGGATAAAATCATTTAGGATAATGCCGCATAGTAGAAATTTATTACTTGTACTTATTGTTCCACATACTTTTAAATAAAGGTAGATTTGAGGTGGTATAACAATAAACAAAAGAATTGTTTGTCGAAAAATCCATATTAACAAAAAAATTTTATTGATAATGGGATTTGAAAATGAATTCTTTTAAACATATTAAAACACAACACTCTTCGCGAAAAGAAATAATTAATTTGTTGCAAATATTTTAAATAATTGACGGTGACATGAATTAACGTTTTTTTTTTTAAATAGCCCATATACACGTTAATTTTATCGAAAAATTGTAATCAAGCCACTAAAATTTTACATTTAGTTAATTTTATTTTGATATGGTTTTTGAAAATAGTAATTATATTTTTTATGTAACTTTTCCTGTTTAGTTCAAAATAACTGAAACAATTTATTTAATTACTATTGACGCTTTTGCGCACAATTTTTAATATAGGACGTCAAAATTTTCGAATTCGTTAAAATTTTATAAAAAAGACAAACTAATTTATTTTATAAAATATCCACCAAGATAAAATTTTAATAAAAAATTTCCCTTTGATTCTCAGATTGGCCCAGTATTTTTGCCGGAAAGACTGAATGGTGACAGTTACTTGAAATTCTTGCGTGATGAACTATCGGATTTGGTCTTTCTCCCATACTTAGTGGCCAATATGCCCGCACATCGGCGCAATATTGTCTACATGCATGATGGCTGTCCTGCCCATTACGCCAGTAAAAATTAATTTTAAAGACTACTGAATTAATAAGAGGATGCGATAATCTTACCGTACCGACATTACGTTATTTTTGTTCTAGTATAAAGAATGCATGGATTAATGCAAAATAAATACATCATTGCACTTTCTTGGGTAATAATCTAGCACTTTACAAAATTTCGAGCAGATATTTAATGATTGCTGTAAAGTGAATTTCCATTAAGCTTCTGGATCGTCCACTCATACGTTATTTTTTGTGGACATCCCTAGGACTATCACATCCTCTTAAATACCCTCTTTCTCAAACAACATATTTTATTAACATGATATAAATATTCTAATAGCTTGTTCTGCAACACACAAAATCGCTTTTATTATTTTATTAAACTTGATTGCTAAATGAAAATTAGCGTACATAATTTCTATTTTTTTAAACTATCATATTTGCAATATCAGCGGAAAACATAATTCAAAATTTCTATACAAAAAAGATATTTTTTGAGAGCGTGTCACCAATAAAATAAATATTATTTGAAAAATCATATATCAATGGGTTTGTAGGACCTGTACGCGACTATCTATGTCGGAAGTATGGAAACGATTGGATGGGACGTGGAACACCAATGTGGGCGTGGCCCTCTAGGTCTCCCGATCTCAATCTTTGCGATTTTTTCCTTTGGGGCTCCTCAAAGGAAAAAATCTACTTTAACAGGATTGATGATCGGGATAAATTAGAAGAGGCCGTCCACCAGGGGTTCCGTGACGTGCGGGGAGAGCACGTGCGTGCTGCTACGCAAAGCGTTTTAAGAAGAGCGCAAAAATGCGTAGAAGTGAATGGCGAGCATTTTCAGCATTTACCGTAAAATTACATTATTTTGTTATTTTATTTTTATTACTTGTTTTTTTTTACATTTTGTTTTATTAGTTGTTTTATTTTATATTTTCTTTTAACGTATTTTTGAAAATGTAAATACAAAAATTTACAGCTGCACAAATGATATAAAATTTGTTACTACTACAGGTGAGTCGCAGCTATCATTTAAATTAGATTTTTGTAAATGTTATTTGATAAGATTTTCCACGATAAGAAAAAAGCCAGGGCACTATTTAAATAAAGTATTTTTGAAAACATAGGTACAAAAATTCTTCGGGTAGGTCGTAGTTAATTTTGTAAATATAAATTGCTTTGAATAATTGTAATGATTAATCAATTTATCTTTCGGATTAAAATATTACAAATCTTATTCGATGCTGTATAAAGGCTCTAAGCTTTTTGCAGGTGTACAGCAACAAAATAATTAATGAAATCGCTGTTTTGGCTAGATATAAAAATCAACTCGTCTGCTCTGGGCACGATCCGCGGGCCGTCAAAAACAGAAAGAGAGAGAGGGATAGGTAGATAGATAGATAGATATTTGTTTATTTGTAAATATTTACAAAAAGTATAACATATACAGTTTTATGTATTGCACATATTTTGCTTTAAAATTGCAATAAAATTATATCCAGGCGAGATTATTATTGCATTTACTATGATATCACAGAATTGCTTACTCATATAAACTAAACTATTTAAAAATCAGTCTTAAAATATTGCACAAACCTATTAGTAATATCACAGCGCGTCACATAAAATACACGTAAACAGAAGTTTTAAAATCAGTCAATATCTATCATATAAGAATACATTTAAAAAATAAAAAGTCAATCATTCACTCTACTCATTCATTCCTCGACACATTCACGCTAATAAATACACACACTTTAAAATCCATGTAATGAGGATAAAACGAAATAAGTTAATACACAGCTTATTCGATTGCCCCTAAAGTGACGTGTAAGTCGGCTTCAAGGTCGAGAAGGTGTTTAAGCATCGCCGTCTTGAATCCGCGCAAAGATGGAATGTTGCGCAGATTGGCTGGGAGAGAGTTCCAGAAGCGCGCACAGTGAACCTGGAAAGATCGCGTACCAGTTTCCGTGCGCCCTCCTGGCACTGAGAGTTCTTGTGCATCACCCCTGCTAGCGCACCTGGGCTGGTGTTTATTGGAAAAAGCCGCTAAATAACCTGGTTCATTTAGTCCGAGGATTTTATACATTAAAATGGCGGCCAAATACATCCTTCGACTGTCAACGCGCAACCATCCCAGCTGCTTTCTATAGGGGTGATGTGCTCATCCCTCCTGACACCGTAGATAAATCGCACACATGTGTTGTTCAGTCTCTGTAGCCTAGTTCTGTGTTCGCCGGACGCGTCAAGACACACCACAGCGCAGTAGTCAAGATGGGGTAGAACTAACGTTTTAACCAGCCTTCTGCGAAGAGTCTCGGTGGTACATGCCATTATAAACCGCAGGCTATAAAGGACTTTATTTACTTTTTTCGTTATAGAATCAACCTGCGGTTTCCACGTTAATTTGCTATCTAATGTAACCCCGATACTCACGGCGGCGTCGGAAAACGGCACGAGCGCTCCGCCCCCATGTCAACGTCTGGCAGTCCCATTTCAAGTAAATCATTAACATATTTTTTGGAACCAAATAAAATCGCTTTCGTCTTGCCATTATTGAGACGGAGGGACAAGCGCTCGGCCCACATCGATACTAGTCGTGCCGCATCAGACAGGCGAGCTATCCCCTCCAGAAGTTGTGCTTGACCGTCC
This sequence comes from Megastigmus dorsalis, assembly GCA_900490025.1. Lineage (NCBI taxonomy): Eukaryota > Metazoa > Arthropoda > Insecta > Hymenoptera > Megastigmidae > Megastigmus > Megastigmus dorsalis. The sequence goes on from UELU01079693.1 coordinate 10,080, forward strand.
CACGATCAAAGAGGTCTTTTAAGTCATTGATATAGAGACTGAAGAGCAAAGGCCCGAGGACCGACCCCTGTGGTACATCTAAATTTGTCTCAATCCACGAAGAAGAACCATTCTTAGATAAAACGCGTTGAGTGCGGCCTTGTAAATACGATTGAATCCACAGGAGTGCGGACCTTGAGAACTTGAAATTTTGCAGTTTGCTCAACAGTCTCGAAGGAGAGATGGTATCAAATGCCTTGCTGAAGTCCAAGAGCAACAGCAATGTTTATGTCATTTTTGCTCCATAAAATTATCTTCATCTGTTTTTCGATTTCGCGCCGAGGCGTGAGTGGGGATTGGTTTCGCGCGGCAACGCCACCGTGTGCGCTTGCTGTCGGGAGCCAGATTCTTGCAAACCGTCGACGAAACCAGACGAGCTTTGAAAAAACTTCCTTCTTCATACCAAAAGTTAATCGTGTGTAGTTCTATCGTTTTTGGCGAATAGATTCACGCTTTTCTCGCGTTACTATAATCGCGTTAGGATAAATCATCGATAGGAACGGGAATCGCGATCGCGGGCGTCATTCGTGGGTGTGTGTATTTTTTGTGTGATTACGAGCAGCGTTACCAAAAGTGGCATCGCCAGAGAGGGAAATTTGAAAAAAGTCAAAAAACACGAAAAAAAGTAGTCAGAAAAAAATATTTTTATACATTGATAATTTTAAATAAATTAAAAGTAACAAAGTTACTATGCCAGAATTAATTGTTTGTAATTATTTATTGGTTTAATAGAACTTCAGTAATCGGGCGGTGCCACTCGCTGCCACGTTAAATTTGGACTTATTTTCACTTAAACAGAGTAAAATAGCGTTCAGTAAAATTATAAAATAATTAAACTTTAATTTGAAAGTGAAATAATAATGATTATTGTTAAAAAAGTGATATATAAAAGTAATTGTTGTACAGCCGATCTGCATTACCCCGTGCGCGGCAGCGAGTTGTTTGTACAGTCGACTCTTCGCGAGTTCATTTGTTTACGTATTATTATAATAAGCAGAATAAATTAATTAATATATTAAAAAAGTATGTATTGGTGTGCTTA
>UELU01079698.1:0-35700 GCA_900490025.1 Megastigmus dorsalis
AGAATGGTGGGAAGTTTGGTATCAAAGATTTTGCGAAGACAGGAAAGGTCATTACTGTTTGAGGGGGCAGCGTACAGACAGATAATTTGTATTGATAATAGATAATATGAATTTCAATTCCTACAGATTCGTATAGAGGGGTATCTACTCTGATAGCTCTGTGGCGGATTGATTTACGCACCAGTATAGCGGCGCCATCACCTGCTGTGGGGGGAGGGCGATTGTGTCGGTAAATGGTGTAGTTATTCGAGTGGAGTTTCTTTTTGCTGGTAAGGTGGGTTTCAGTTATGCATGCTACATCTATGGCTTTTGATTCTAGAAAATGTTCGAGTTCAAGGAATTTATGGATGCCGTTCGCGTTCCAATTTAAAATGATGAGTTTATTGTGAACTGAATTATCCATTTTGATGTTGAAGAACTGCGGAAATGGTTTTTACGAATTGCATAACAATTGAGAAGAGCGAGGTCTCGATTGGGGACATTGCTGGAGCAGAAGAAATGAGAGGGGGATTTATTGGAGAGGCTGTGATTTGCGTGGGTTCGCGCGACAACGAACCGTACCGCCCGAACCAAGTGAACATAGCTGCTTGGAGTTCATTTATGATCTGAACATAGCCGAATGGAGTCATTCTGATAATCGTTCTGCAACGCTGTGCGCGAGTACTCTGCCGACCGACCGCCGCACGCCATTGTTCCCCTATATTGCTACGCTACGCGTATGTAAAATAGTTCCTGATTTATTTTTTTCAATAATTTATGGCATATTTTAATACAAAACCTAGCCTATGTTACTCCACGATGCCAAAAATGTATCTTATAAAAATTTTGTTGTAATCGGTTAAGTAGTTTTTGAGATTTTTATCCCCATACAAACAAACACTGTCTCTTTATTATATTAGTATAAGAGCATAAGATATAGTCTTTTCATTGCTCTAAAAACTGATAGACTTCGATGTGAATTTAATATTCCTCAATCTATCGATTTGATTTACAAGCAATGCAATCATTTTGGAAATATACCTAGACATCATTTTGAAATTACCCAATTGATTATTTAGATTAAAATTCGAATCTTAATATTAATCACGACCCGACTGAAAAATCTTATGTAATGGTTTTTGCTTTTTTACAGGTTTTAAACCTTTCTTAGTCAATTAATCACTATTTTTTAAAAATTTTTCACTTTACCGAAATAGAAAAATTTCAATTCCTTTTTTTTCATAAATAGTCATTAATCGACTAAGATTGGTTTTAAAACATGCAAAAAAAGCCAAAAAATCATTACATAAGATTTTTACCTAAGATGGCTCAGATGATATTTTTTAGTATAGGGGAGAATAATGGAAAAATATTTCCAAAGAGCATTTCATGAAAAAAGTTCGTACTGCGCTTGAATTACTTATGAAAATGGGGATTTTACCCTCCTTATACCTGCAGATAGACCTGAAGGTCGTCAGCATAACGTATGTGCTTGCTGATCTTAGAGTCAAAAGTCTCACGCAAGACATTGATATAGAGACTGAAAAGCAAGGGGCCAAGGACTAAACGCTGTGGAAGACCTAAATTAGTTTCTAAATAACCAGAACAGTCGTTTGTTTTTGAAATAATGCACTGCGTGCGACCCAGTACCTAGTAGGAGAAATGATGTCAAAAGTCTTGCTAAAGCGAAGAGCATCAGCAAGGTAACCATCCTTCTATCAATGCCCATGCGGATGTCATCACTCAATTTAAGCAGGACAGTCTACGTGCTATGGTGTGGTTGAAATCCTGCTTGTAGGGGATCGAGAGTGCTATTTCCCAACAGTTATGTGGGAGTATGCAATATTCTCCAGAACTTTAGAGAGAAAGCCCACAGGCCTATTAGACGAAAATCCTAAGCAGAAGATGGTGCAATAGTTTTTTAAGAGCAACAAGCTGTGCTTTCTTCCAGGCACTAGTAAGAGTCCCTGAGCAAAGGAGGAGTTAAAAATACGTACAAGATGTTCACCGATCGTCGGAAGAGCCCTTATGATCACGCTCTGCGGGATACCATTCACTCGCCTGGCTCTTGAGGAAAAATGAGAGATGGCAAGAACGACATCATTAAAATTAATAGACTTAAATGAAAAGCCATCCTCAGAGGTAGATAAAATTACACTCATTGCATCGACCTGGCAGCCACTCCACTCCACAGTCGAAGTCTGAGCAACGGGGCGGCCATACCTATCGCGATAAGCATCCATGATTGCACTGAGGTCCGCAGCTGTATTAAATATATGCGCACGTTCATCTCCCCTTCTCCTGACCACGAACTTCCCGCACCAAATTGAGCACTAAAAAGATCCAACATGGTCGACGACGAGGTGCACGGAAGCGTGCTAAGGAACACATTGCTAGCATTGCTAGCACTAGCATTACTAGTAATCTCTGGCGTATCAATCTTCTCCGGTGTTGAGGCAGTAAGTGTACTCCCTTTATTTAATGGTGATAGTGACTCGTCTACCTGCATATTGTTTTTTAAAGCTAAACAATCAGTCTTATTTTCTCTATTTAATTTACTTTGGACAGCCGAGCCATCTTTGTTTGAACTAGATTTGATAGATTTACTAAACTATAAGGCTTGGTTGTTATCCGAGTTGCAGCTTTCACATATATTCTCTTTTTGTTTCTGTTTGAGACTCTCTATTACACACATATTATTACACACATTATGACAAGCTTTTGTACCCTTAGCACATTTGCGCAAAATGGCATTAAGTCTACTGATTTTTTTGCACTTTGAAGAGGATTTAGGACCCATGGCAAAGTTACGTTAAAATTACTATAAAATACAAACATAGATTTTGATAAAGAATTTGAGGAGAGTTTAGTAGCCACTATTTTGCATTTTCATTTTAAATGGAAATTTTCTTTGATTAAAATCTATAATTAATTATAATAAAAATTGCACATATTCAAACTTAATAATTCAACAGGGTATATATAGAAGGGGACCTAACAAAACCGGAAAGAGAAATGCAGTGAAAAATTAGAGAAGAAAAAAAAAGATTTGAAAATAGAACGATGGAAGCTCGGAGATCAGGAAAATTAAAAGGGAAATTTACCTTTAAAGTAGCATACGGAAAGCTATACGCTGGAGAGCATCTCTGGGTATGGGATAAAGAGGAAAAAGATTTAATCTGGGTTAAGGGGAAGCAGTAGCGTCCCCCCTCCTCAGGCTGTTCGATCTATTTCTATGTTCCAGTTAATTTAAAAAACGATAAATCTCATAAGCCCCATCTTGCACAAAATGATTAATAGCAACGAGTACTACGCCGGTCAAGTCCAGATATTTCGCAAAATAATAAATATTAAAAGTTATAAACACATGTAGATATAATCGTAATTTTGAGGTTAGCTGTCAATGCGTAAACGCGTCTTACTGGTTCCAATTAATAGGAAAAACGACAAATCAGATCGACTTCAGCAAGCACAGAACGATTCGTTGTATCGAGCACTACGCCGCTCAAGTCCAAATATTAATTTGCGTTATAGAAAAAAATATCAGTGAAAGAAAAAGCTCGTTTATCGCCACTGCTTCCCCTTAAGGAAAGGTAAGGGAATTGAAGAGGTATCGAGAAGAGTGAGAAAATAAAACAGAGGAAGAAAAGAAAATAGAAGAAAAAAAAGAATGGAGGACTAGGAGAGATGAAAGGTAAAAAATGAAAAAAAGGAAGGAATAGGAAGAAAGAGTAATCGGAGGTAAACAAGAGCGCGGATAGGACCCAAAGAAGGGAAAAATGCATCATAAGCAGAAAAAGGTAGAGAAAGAAGAAAAAATACTGGAGGAGTGAGAGAGAAAAGGAACATAGAGAAGGAAGGTATAACAGCCCTAAGCGAGACAGAAAGATGGAAAGAAAGACGTCAAGGGCGTAGAAAAAAGAAGAAAGAGAAGAGTTAAATAAAGGTATTAGAAAGAAGATAGAACGAGATAGAGAGCAGGTTACATAGAAATGAAAAAGAGATATAAAATAGAGCGAGAGTAGGCAAATATGAAAATGAAGTATTTTAGAATAGAAAGAGAAGGAAAATGCTGGACGGCGACCAGATGGAAATAGGTTAACGAATAATACAAGCATAACTTTATATAAAATTTGTAAAACCTAATGTTAAAATAAATATGATTATATATATATATTTCTCTGTTTGAAATCTCTATCATCTAACGTGAGGGCGGATGAACTTAAATAAATTAATTAACAGAAGTGTAGTTAATGGAACTTTTATTGTAAATAAAGAATATCACGTCTATCTAAATTGATGAATTTTCCTTGTGCTAGTGTGATGGGGCTGTATTTATTTTCTTTGTTCTCCGTTAGTGATCGGATGACAGGTATGATGGAGGCACGAGGTGATTTTGATCGCCTGCGTAAAAGTTTCTGTTGTTGGGCTAGAAAATGTTGCTTCCGCTGATGCCTGTATTTTCTAGTCAAGCCTCGGTTGCGAGGTGACTCGATGAGGCACGTGTCGCTAAGTGTAAGCGCAGGATTTCTGTGGAATATGGCGATAGTCGCCGTATCCAGTCGCGTTATAATTTTTAGACAATGGAATTATATTTGTGCACCTTTAAATGCATATTTAACAAACATGTTTGACAATATCATTGCTAGACAAAAATAAATCAGAAAAATTCCTCATCCTACTCGGTCACACAGACCAAATAAATGTATCCATGTATCAAATTCATATTATACCTATGGTCTGTATCTCAAAGTTTCAACAAAGCAGCATCATTTCTTTACAATTGAAGTAAAATATCTTGAAATGAATCTACACCCATAATAAACGTAGATTCGCTTGCGATTGAAGAGCGGGTACGGCGAAGCATCACGTGGGCCATGAAATGTCGCTGAGGCTGACATCACATGTCAGCAGGAAAACACTCGCACGCGAGGCTTTGCGAAGGATTGAAGCTACGAGAGAAGCGTCTCACATGCGCGCTAACGATTAATCAAGCTCCGAGGATGTAAATAACCATACGCTGCCAGTCTCGATGCATTTTTGCGAGCATTTTGAAGTGCTGGGTAGATTACGTTTTCGAAAATAAAAATATGTTGGAATACCAAATAACATTCAGCACTAAGCTTTATGAATAATCAATCTTTAAAAATATCGATACTAATCCGAATCTTTAGAATTATATTTTACTCTTTTTGGTTTTCTTAATAATTTTTGTTTTTCTTTCAACTTTTAAAATCTAGTGAAATAGTAAATGTGCTGGTCAATGCCAAAAGTCATTTTTAAGGTTATATATCAGGGTTTAATGTGAAAAATATAAGCAGCAGAAAAGACAAAGACAATTTTATTGGACTCGAGTTTCGAAACCATCTTAACGAAAAGATTATGTAACAAACCACCCACTGCTCCATAAAGTTCCTTACTTTGTACAGTTAATCTTGCAGGGTGACAATTAATGAGCTGACACTAATGAGTCACGTTATCTTTTGAAGCTAGAACATACATCCGCCCACGCGTTTAAATCTTCCGATCAAAGCGCTTCGATTGCTGACCGAGTTCTCACTTGCCACCACCGTCTGAATGTGGTACCGCTTCGTCCACTTTATATATAATGCCTTAAAGAAGACTTGCGGCCGGTTTGCATTATTTCTTTTGTTCAATCCTCATATGATGCCGTTTAATCTTGATGCTTAATCTGTTTAAATAAAAGACATTTGCGGCTCGTCTAATCAAGTTTGTATGAATTTTGTCATCAATAAATTACATTATTATTAATAAAATATAATAATGTGTTATAAAATATTAAAATGTATTAAGTAGTTTAAAAATCATAGAAATCCCAAAAGATGAAGTGCAACATACAACCCTGTTACAGACTATATTAAAACATGTTTTTAATTTGCAGTATCTTCAGAGTTAGCTCTGTAAGCCCTGATTATCCTTTTACATGTTTATTTCTTTTTGTGTCTTTAATACATCTTTGACTAACTTTCATATTAAATCTCTCAATTTTCAATATCACCTTATACAAATTAGTCAGATTAAAAAAAAAAAATATTAAAAAAAATCGATTTGTTGGTAAACGTCCTTGTATTTGCAAATGTTATGTATTTGTGCATATCCAAATCTAATAGAAATTTTATATGCTTGGTATTAAAATATTTTTCATATCACTCTATTAAGATCACAAATGGCGTGGCATAATTATAGTTTACAGAGACTCATTAGTCTGATGGCGTAAATTTTGTAAATTTTAAAAGTTACATACAAATACATAGGATACACAAGCCTAAAAATTAATGAGTACAATTTTCTTAATGTATTGTAAGCAGCTGGTAGGAGAACCTCAGAGACGCGGCGAGCGCATTCGAAAGCACAAAACCATGTCCCGCACTACATCAATTTTTCACGCTCTACGTTACTTTCAGATCCTTCTACGGCACGAGAGACACAACCGCCCCATCGCATGACCCCTTAAGTACCGCCACGGGATCATCAGATTTCAATGATTCTCTCGAATGTGTCTTCTGATTTTTTTCTCCGTTTTTCTCGTTCACTTTCACATGATCTCTTTCAGAGACACTGGTGCAGTCAGAAAAACGAAAGTGGCTACCGTCAGTTTTTCAGGACAAGCCCCTCGGAGATATTCAACCTTATCCTCGTGTAATCAGTCATACAACGTGCGGTGCGAGTATATTCTCACAAATGACGCACTGGAGTGCGTATATCCCGGACTATACGTCACGTTGATGATAGCGAATATAAAGGGATATTATGCTTGTTATGAGTAAAGTACTTCTACAGAATTAAAATTTTGTAGATTTGACTTATTGGGAAATTTGGAAATAAGAAGAAGAATCTATTTGAATAGTTTAAAAAATTTATAATAATATTGATGATAAATTTTATGATATCAATTGAGAAGTAAGTGAATGTGAAGATCGTTTTACTTGAATATAAGTTTTAACTATTTAAATATTTTATTAAGTAATAAATTAGCTCGGTACTTAAGACAGCATCTGCATTATAATTGAAAGAAAGTTAGCATAAATGTACAATTAAATGTAAAATAAAATATGTAAATTTTAACAACAATACACTGGTAAATCCATCCCGAACTGTAACAGTAAATATTGTGTACCCTTCACATTTAAACATTTGCAGTTACACTAAATAAAATGATTGCGCACACCCGTAAATCACAGTTCATTGTTAATTTAAGCTTTGTCACTCTCATTTCTGGGACTTCACTCGCCAAACTCTAAACTTCCTCGTAACGAAATATCGCATCAGGGCTCGGACATAATGTATATCAAAGCAAATACATACATAACGAGCAGTTAAAAAAGTATCAGCTTTACGAGACAATAAAATTTCCTCATCAAGGGTACGTACTGCACACACGCGCTGGAACTTATCAACCAATCACGCGACGTTTCGACTCGACATACCCACCTATAAACAAACCTCCGGGTTCATTGACTCTTTTCGCGCTTACACTTACAGATAAGGATTTCGAAGCTGTCGCGACTGCAGTGAGATTGACGATGAAAAACATCGTGATTTCGTCTGTGCGCTTACATATATGTATATATATATATATATATGCACCCATAAGCTTTGATTTCCCCGCGTGCACAGGAGGAAAAAAACAAAGAGGAAAGAAAAGTGTGCGCACGAGCCGCACGGCATCGAAACAAGCAAGCGCAATTATAACGCGTTCTCGCTATCGCTTTTATGACTTCCGGCAACTTTGCGGTGCACACGACTCTCTTCTCTCTCTCTGCCTCTCGACGATCTGTAAAACAATGTTTCTCTAATTGAGATGCGTATCTTACTCTCGCGCACGCGCGCAATGAAAGAACGGCCGAAAAACTCGGCGAGAGAGAGAGCGAGAGAGAGAGAGAGAGCGAGAAAGAGAGAAAAAAAGGAATGCAAAACAATAATTCGCAAAGGAGTATACCCCCCACTGTTAACAATCGGTCCGACCCACTTTTACCTCACTTACCGTCGTCGACACGCGGCCCGAGCTCTTAACCTCTTTCGTGTGTGAGTGCGTCTGTTTTATTTATTTTTTGGCCGAATCTGCCTCATCAGGCGTCGACATCAATGGGCGTACGGAATCGATGATTAGAAAGTGCCACGTGTGGATGCGAATGATGCGATGCAACCGTACAGTCTACAGATCACGAGAGCAGCAATGTGTGTGTGAGAACTGTGGTCGATTTTTGACGTTAAGTTGAATTAGCGAAAAATCGTGGCTTCTTGCGATCCTGTCGATATCCTGAGCGATCGTGAAAGTTGCTCCGCGGGGCGACTGTTGATACAAGATGAGTAAGTATAAGTTTGTTGGCAAATATTGAGTTTTTATCATTAGCAGTAGAGCTTCATTTAGATATCAATCAATATTGATGTACATGGTAATGAATTTATGTACCTATCTGTAATTGCTTTCTGACGTTTTGCTTAGGGTATTCGTTGGTTTTCGACATGTAGGAGTAGTCCTACAGTAAAAAAGTGGACAAGTTAGTTGTAATTAAATCAGCTGATTCTTAAAGGGGAAACGAGGTTTGTTTATTTTTTAAAATTTATATTTGCCTCCTATAATAAAAAATTAGTTTTTGTTATTGATATACAAAAATTATATGCGAATGAATTTAAAATTTGAGAATTTATTTAACAATTTTCATGTTATAAAGAGTTATGAACCCAATTCACTTATTTTTTTTTACTTGATTTAGGTATTCTTAATCACGATAGTGCTTATTTAATCTATTAAAAGAAATACTTAAGAATAAATCTATTTAATCAATTAATCTCTTTAAGTATATGAAAAAAATTCCATATCTTCGACTTTATATTCATCGAATTTGGGACACGTTACAGAGTTTAAAAAGATCTGTTTCTGATTTGTCTTGTGATCTAATAAGAGGATCTTTATATAGCTCTTTACATCGCAAAACAAATCAGAAAGAGATCTTTGTAAACTCTGCAGCGTGTCTCGAAAATCGATGAAAAAACCGAAATTGCGAAATGGCACGTTCTTACGCGTTCAGTTGAGTTGGCACCTTTTCAAGCGCTTTTTTGTGTTGGAACCTTTTCCCGCATTCTGCCGAGTTAGCACCTTATTCTTTCCACCCGACGACATGAAGTTACCACGATACATCCCTATCTTATACAGCCCTGCAAACGTTTTTATTAATCAAATTAAATCCACAAAAAAAAATTGAAAAAAAGAATTTTAAAAAGTATGATTTGATGATTACAAATTTTGTGAATTCAATTACAGAAGCTTCTAGTCTTAAGTATAGAAAAATTAATTTTTAAGCATTCTTGTTTTATACGTAAATAATATAGATACTTTATTAATTGCAGTTTAGAAAAATGTTTACACTTATATCTAAGATTAATCAATACCCCAAATTGAATGTTTCTACGTATATTACGTTCCTATGTATTGAGTATTTTATTTGAACTTTATAACATTGATTTTTACGATAATCTTTAGAGGGTGTGTGTTGTCGAAATATCGACCATCCAAGACACACAAACTATTTGATGTTTTCAGACAAAATTTGGTGTGTAGAATAAGGGAAAAATAGTGACAAAATCCTGTAGAAGGTTCGACCTTGAAAATCATCATTTGAAGGTCAAAATGTTTTTCAACCACCCTGAAAGGATCGTTTTTTAGTTCTATAGTATATAAGGAAAGTCGCAGTATTTCTTCTATAAAATTCAATGGAGCTACTAGTTTATTGAAAAACTATTTTAGGAAGGCATCGTTAACCTTCACTTTAAATAAGAGGGACTTTAGATAAAAAGAGTAATCCATTGAAATTATATATTAATTTTAAGTCAAACAAAGCCAACAGATTTACTTTCTATACGACAGTGGTGAGTTGAGCATTTAGCTTATCAGTGGTGCAGTTGTTGCAACATAGCTGCACAGAATTTCGTAGCTACAAAAAGCGAAATTAGAACAGAATTAATGGCGCGTCTACATTTGTTAATTTTCTATAAAAAGCGCGACATCGTACACTCGTGCTTAGATTGACCGATTTCAGTTTTCACGATGACGCGGCTGTAATTCCTGGATATACAAGCTGTGCAAAACCGATGCGCTTTATCATTGAGAGACTCTTTTATTTTGAGCGTAGAGAACTAAGAAAAACGCAATCCTACATACAGCTTTTTGATAACATCATTATTAGATTGGTGAACGACTCCATCTGACGAATGAATACATCAGTAGCTGCTTTGTTTTGATTTAGAAAGTTCATTTCATAATGTCCCAACTCTAATTAAATGGCTTGAGCTTTTTTTTTATTTTAACGGATCGGTGTTATTTTTATTTCGTGTCGAGTGTGCCACCGTTTCACTGCCATTTATCAATAGTTCAAAATGTTGGCGAATCAAGAGTGTCTATTAAAACGGGTAATTAAAATCCAATAAACAATTAAAAATATTAGATTCACACGATGCACGTCTAGCCCCTGAGCGTGCAAACTCTAGCTTGAAAAAATGAAAAGAAAAAAAGGAGGTGAAAAAAAGTTGCAGTCCTTGCGGAATAGCACAATCGGTCTTAGGCGGCGCGCACGTGTTCGCTAACTCTCCCCAGCCGTTCATTTACGTAAATCAATCGTTCAACGGCATCTCGTAGGGAAACACCCGTCCGTGCAATCGGCTTATATCAGCTGTTGCGCCGTGACCACGACATCTCGATCCTGATTAATGTCTCTTCGGGAGGGAAGCTGCACACAGATACACACACACACACACACACACACACACACACAAACGGGCCATGCAAACTCGATCCTGATTAATACTGTTTATACCAGAGGTAGGAAAACCTGTGTGTGTGTCGTGGAGGTATGAGGCAAGGAGTTACAGAGAAGCGATTAATCAGAGGTATGCGAGCGAATGATGACCTTTTAGTGGAATTGCACGTGGCACTGGTCTCTGTGACACACGTTCTACGAGATGTACCACGCGGACTTTTAGATTACCCGATTTGAATGTGAAAAATGCCGAGTCACGAGTGACAGTTGGCTTTAAGGTCTTTTTTTATTGTGCGACTAGGTTTACTCTATTTAGCTTCGTATCGACTTCATAAAGATAGCTTTTAGTTGTATTTTGCTACTTATTATTAATTTCAGTATAAGCTAGTACAATTTTCTTCGCTAAAGTACCTTAGAGTAAGGGTACGAGCATCTGTTCTCTTACGGTAGTTTCAGCGCATACGATTGAAAATTATGAGTGTTTCAGGGGGCACCCCAAATATTTTATTTTTTTAGGTAAAGTATGAAAAGATTTTTGACGACATTGTTAACTTAAACATATAATAACTACAACTTTTTAAAACAGTCGATAACATACAGTTTTTTGCATATTCTATGTCATTTTATGAAAGAATCTAATTTTCTGTTATATGTAAGAAAAATTGAAATATTGCATCTACCTCTATAAAAACTAATGCTAAATTTTTTTATTTCTTTCCTTTTTTTTTAAATTTAAGTCGTTAACTCCCCATTTCTCAAATTTTGTACACACGTACGTATGATAGCTGTCATTATGAATTTTTTCAACGACTTCTCATTTTTTATAAGAAGTCGTTGAAGCCACCTTAACTTGAACCTCCCGAAGTTTTCAATAAAATAAAATCTCTGGTGAAGAAAATTACCTGTCAATAGTATGTAATTTCAGTTAATTATATTGTAATAGAATCTGCACTTCAAGAGCAATATATTCAATTCAATTGCATATAACTAATTATACTTTGTTGTTGTTCTCTTATTGTACAGCATGACATTTGACTTAAGTGCTATCAAGATATCGTTGCTAAAAATATTTTTTGTTCATAAAATAGGTCTGCAATTTGTTAAATATAACGATGATGCAATGGAGCCGACTCAAGACGCTGAGTAATGACAGGTAATTTCAATGAGAGCTGAGTTTTTAATTTTATTTCAAATTTATTGAGTAATAATATTCAGAGTAGTTGCTGTACATTAAAAATTAGTTTCAATTAAACGATAAAATTTAAAATTAAAGTAACCATGCATATTCCTGTGGTGGAGATTTAGTGATTTATTACTATAAATAAAATTATTGTTCTCACTTATATTTATTTTCAGTAGAAAAAGAGAGTATCAAAGAATGATTAATATTGTTTTTGATATTCGGGTACAATTCGTAAGTTAGACAGAAAGTCTTTTTTATATACCATTGTATAACATCTGTACTTTGTATTTTGCATTTGTATTTTATATACCATTTTTTTTGAGCAAGTGAATTTAAAAAATAAAAATTGATCAATCGTATCTTCATTTGTACTAAATTAGACTTACTATCCAAGTTTACATCTTATCAGTTAATTCAGGTTATACTGTTCTGCATTTTCCTCTCCTTAATCAGAAAAAAAATAAGTTAATGATCTCCAAAGTAATATTTCTACAGAACAACATTTGGTACAGTCACCATTAATTATAAACGAAACCAGCCGGAAGACCATCTTCACTGGCAAGTATCAGGGAATCATCTTCGAGCCATTTCGGAAAGCAAGAGTTAAAAGCCGCAAAGAGAGCAAAGAATCCAAAAGTTGAAATGGTAGAGTCAAGTAATTAATTCCACGAAAAGTACACACGGAGTAAGCAAGCGCGTCGTAAAGGACGAAGGTGCAGGCTATACACGTCCAATATTATGCAGTTACTGTCGTTACAGGCAAAATTCGCGCGAAGCCCTAAGAATCTATTTTTACCCACTTTTACACCGTGGCGTATTCGTAAGTCGTGCGTTGGGGGGCTTTATTGCCCTCTTACGCGTGTAATAAAAGTGACTACTCTCCAACTGCAGCATACTCGAGAGTCGTGTTTGGCTGCTCAGGTGTGGCCGCGTGGATGCGGCCAATTAAATTGACCGCAGAGAGTGCGAATTGCCAAGGTCGAATTTATTGAAAGTTGGGGTTTTCGTGTAAGAAGGAGAAGGTTTTAAGTGAAATGGACGTTAAAGTTTGAATTACTTGAATAATCGCATATACGCTGGTTATATCATTACGAGTCGAGTTACTATCATTACTGTGTTTAAACATAAATGTTGAAACATAGGAGATACTGTCGTTATTTTTCAAAATGGTTAGTTTGATAGAAATTTAAAAAGGATTTCACTAACTGATCAAAATAATTATAAATGTTGAAATGATACTCATGTGTAAAATAACAATTTATTCAAAAAAATATATTTCTAAAGTAGATGAGAAACTACTAATTTTTTCTTGAATAATTGTATACTACTTTTTTATACATTTGAAATTAATAATTAAAAAATGAATACTAGGTTTACACTTTTATTTGCTATGCATAAGTGGATAGTCCTGTTATCTTGTTTCCCTTTTCCTATCTTTTCTGTTTCCTCGCATTTATGATATTTCAATAATGCGAACTCCTACAAACAATATATTTTTTTATGTAGTATGATATTGCTTCTGTGTTAAGTGACAATAAGTCTATGAAGTACAACAGAAATGAAAAAATGTTTAGCGTTAATAAAAAAAGTTAAATTCACTCAATGCGAAGTCTGTTGAATAGTTATAACACTGCTAAAATGTAAGTACTATTACATTACATAGTTAAACAAAAATACAACTTTAATATTGAAATAAACTCTGGCCATGCCTATAGAATGTTTTATGGAATGTACTTTTTGAGCATTAAAATAAATTATATCTATTAAAAATTGACCAGAGTTACACTAAAAAGTTTAATCCTGGGAAATATGTATTATTTGAAATAATTAAACTCAATAATGTTTCTTAAAGCACGAGCTTCACAGTTATCGACCATGAGCTATGGAAACTTCAATACGCAGATCAACCCGCTTTACATGTTGATAATCTTATCATGCTTGGGAGTGATTGGTGTCGTGGGTAACATCATCACCTGCCTTGTCATTATCAGCAATAAGTCTATGCATACAGTGACCAATTGCTACCTTTTGAACCTAGCTATTTCCGATTTGATGTTCCTTTTCTGGTCATTTCCACCTCTCAATTATTACAACAAGTATAGCAACGAGTTTATATGTGTGACAAGGTAATGTGATTATTTTTTCTTTCTATTTAATTTTATCTTTTCTCGATTCAATGGTGTTCCAATTTTGTTACCTCAAACTGAATATCTAATTATGATTTACATATTAATTTTACACTTGAGTGTGCTCTATTTATTTTATGGAGATTCAACGCATGGATATCCACTATACCAAAGTTATAACCAATTAATAATGTATCATTAAAGAGCAATACTTGCGGAAACGACGGTCTACGCTTCGGTCTTGACCATCACTGCCTTCAGCGTGAAGCGCTACGTGGGTATCTGCCATCCATTCCTAGCTCGAAATCTTTCGAAATTATCCCGAGACAAACTCGTCATCTATTCTATTTGGGTAATTGCTCTTCTGTCTGCGCTTCCACTGATGTTTCAGCTGGAACTTGTCCATCATATACAGCATCCTAGTTTGACCATTTGTACCATGACTAACTCTTTGGTACCGTACTACATCGTAATATCAACTTTAGTGTTCTTCCTCATACCGATTGTGCTCATTGTCATCATGTATATGCTAATTGGGCGGAGATTGAGGAAGTCCAGAGGGATGAAGAGGAGCGACTGCGAGTGCAACGAGATTGGTGATGATAACGTCGCTGAAAGCAGTGGACCCACTAATCGTGTTTCTAGGATGTTGGGTAAAAAATAATCTTGTGTTGATGATGTTGTAGCGGATTTTCAAAATATTGTATACACCCACTACGCTTCACAACTGAAAGACCACTATTGAAATTTCAGAAGTTAGATACACATCTACAGATGGATCGATATCCCACATTAAGTGTGTGATCATTGATCTGCATTTTGGCTTCCTTGTGCAATATCAGTTCGCCTGTAGATCTGTATCTAAATTCATATTAGATATTGTAACATAATTTTTGAAATATAAAGGGCAGCGGCTGAATGGTACAGCATACGTTCATAATCTAAACAATTTTGTTCTATAGCGTTGATGGATTGTAATTAAAAAAATTTGAAATAGGTAAATTTCTGTACATAGTCATGTACTCTTTAATAGATTAAATTTAGATTTGGGATTTACCCTTCAATTTGATTTTTTTAGCTTAATATCAATAATGATTAAAAATAATTAGTTAATAAATTAGATGTTGTGTCTACTTATTACAATCATATAAAAAATGCTTTTCTTTACTAAAAATTCTTTTATTTCAGTTGCTGTAGTTGTGGCGTTTTTCGTGTGTTGGGCGCCCTTTCATCTATTAAGACTCATTCTCGCTCAAACCAATGGAATAATTCACGAAGAATTTTCAGAGTTGCACTATATTTTTAGTAACATTATCAGTGTCATTTATTATTCATCGGCAGTAATCAATCCTATACTGTATAACATTATGTCAAACAAATTTCGAGAAGCCTTTAAGGTAAGTTATAAAAATATTCTAAGGATATGTTGTTCTAGTAATTCCATATACTTTAGATAACTTGACTAACTGAGTTTGTCATACAAAGTTACTAAGTTAACTAAGCGATTATTTTGTAGGCCACACTATTGAGGAGCTGCAAAGCATTGAATGATTTATTGTCAAATTGTTTCAATAAAAGTCGTGGGAGATCTGTCGAAATTGTAAAACTGGATGGTGATGTAGCAACGTAAATTACAAAGATGCTACTTTGAAAAGAAATTCATTTCAGTTCATAAAGTATTCTCGTTAAAATTTTAAGATATACTGTTATACACGAATTTATATATGAATTGTTATATATGAATAAATAATGTAAACTCATTTTGTAGATTTTTATAATCAAAAGTTTAATTTAGTAATAAAAAATTAAAACAGAACATATTTAATATTTACAATAAGATATCACGTTAGTCTTCTTTACATGATAATAGTTGTCATAATAAACAGTTAGATTATATAATTATCATATATTTATGAAGTCCGCATCAGTTCAGTATATATTTGTACACTTCTTTACAAAATATATAAAATGAAATTAGCTTAGGTGCTTAAAGTCAAGAATCTTGAGAATCGTCGCTCCACGCCAAGGCGACGTTGTAGAGGTATTCGAGGTATTCCTTAAAACAAAAAGAAATATGAAAGTCAGTCTTTAATGAATGAATTATTGGAATTGTGTTTTTTATGAGAAAACTTACTGGTTTGTTCAAAAAATCTTCTCGGCATCTTCGCACTGCGCGGACGGCCTGTAGAACATCGCACTCTTTGTCAAGAACCATCCTCTTGAGTAAGAAGGATATTGCTAGCCAAAGTCCGCTTGCTGTAACTCCGTTACTAAAGAAATTTGAAATATTGTAGAAATATTCGTAGAGGAATGTGCAAGTAATTTTAGTAAAAAATAACAGAGTTTAGAAAATTGATTTTTTGACTTTGATTTCATTGTTTGATTAATCTTAATAACGATAGAAAGTGTAAATATAGACTCTAAAAGAAATCCACTTTTAATAAAGAGATGGTCGGATGTTGTAAGCATTTAAAGACACTATTTACTTGGTTACGGGTTGATATTCATTGTGAATGCCGCCAAAGATTAAAATATTGTTATATAAATTAATATTTTAAAACTAATTTTTGAAAAAATCATTATACATGTTCGTTTGAGTAGATTCAACAAATCATTCAGTGTATGATTCTTTTGGAGAATATATATTAAAGAATTTTATTTTAAGCACAATTCTTTTCTAATATTATTTTCTAACCTTATATTAATTAGAACGTATCGTAACTTATTGTTTTGCATGACACTTAAATTTTATGAGAAAGATTGTTCACAAAAATACACACGAAATGGAAGGTATTTTTTAATATTCAATTATTGTGTTTAGGGTTTAATTAATGGTCCGCATGCAAAAATTAAGAATGAATTTTGCTAGTGTGTATTAAAAAATTACGTGCATACCACAGACGTATTAGACAATATTCAAACTTGGGTTATGCACACTCTAGAATCCTTAAAACTTAAATTATTTATTTAAGTTTTTAATAAGTAACTTACTGGCATGCAATTACTATTGGACACTTTTCATTTTTAGGAAATTCATCGAAATATTTCCATAGGTTCACCAGTTCGCTTGGTGACGGCAAAGATGATTCCAACCAGTTTTTGTAACTTATAATTTTGATAATAAGTTCATTGGGCGGCTGCATTTGAATAGAAAATAAACATTAACAATGCACTGATGCTGTTAACTAATAATTAATAGTGCATCGTTCAACTGATTACATTTTCTTACTTTTGAATTGTCGGTGATTGAAACTTCTTCTTGCACGTAATACTGTGAATCTATCGTTGAGTTTCCCTGCCTAATAACTTTTAAGTACGTTGTACTTCCAAATTCTTGGTTTTCTGGAAGTAGCTCGCAATAAGTCTGCAACATTCAAGCAAAACGTACATTGACCAATCATTCAGTAGGTAATATTAAGGAAATACTGCAACTATTAACGTGTTTTTTCATTAAACGATATATTTTTCCTCGTATTCTTCTATTTCCAATTAATTAGAAAAACGATAAGTCAGATAATCCTCATGATATAAAAGTGTTTAATTCTATCAAAAACTAAAGCGTTTCAAGTCCAAGTATTATAAATATAAAAAGTTATAAATATCAAAATTATAAATCTCTTAAAAAACTCAAAATTATAAATATAAAAAGTTATACAAGGAAAAATAAAAGACCATAATGTTTAGATTATCTTTCGATGCATGCATTATTACTTCCAATCAATTGCAAAAACAAAAAATCAAATATATTGAACCTGAATGAAACAAGTTATTAATTACATCAAGCATAATTGTATTTTAGAATGCAATTAAGATTTTATGCCATTTATGTGTTCAATTCTATTATTGTAATGTTTGCAATAGCGTAATTGTTTATCTTGTAGATAAATTATAATAAATTAAAACTTACGGGATTCTGCAAATTAGGCAGTTGTAGGACTAGTACGTACTCGACGTTTTGTTCCCATAACATTCTCCAGAAATCTGCTTTAGTTGCTGGCATTGGAAGCTGAGTGGTAATATACTGACAATTTTTAAATAGTCTTCTGACGCACGTAGCGGCAATATAATCACTGTCTTCGTCAGTTGCTACCGATCTTTTTAAGTACAATCTATTTATTCCACCTGTGATATAAAATTAAATTCATAAAGCAATTCACAAAATAAATTTTAATAAGTTTAAAAAAATATTATTGTTACGAAAAGTATTAAAACGTAATGCGAGCGTAATTTATATAAATTTATTCAGAGTATTCCGGACCTGCCGATTCTGGAAATCTGATTTTCTCTCTATTTCTATTTGATAACGATTTTTTGGGCAATGGAGGGGGACCTAATACTTGATTATGCCAACTTGTGTCCAAAATCCTAGATAAAAAGTTTGATTTAATTGATATTATAAATTATCAATAAAATTCACATCGTGAAATGAAGAATATAAAAAGACCTTTTATAATGAGACAAGGAGTTTTGCTTCGCCTCTCTGACTTTCTCAGATAGAGTTGTATCACAAGTGAAGCATGTGTCGTTCGAGTTTAGATACTCGGCAAGAACTAAATGCACAAGTAAATATTGATCCGTATTATCGACCATATTCAATCTCTCATTTCTTACAGATAATAAATTTGCGTACACATCGATGACCTAAAATAATATGAGAAATAAATGCATTGTTCTTTGATGAATAATTATTATGTAATTATCTTATCACGTTTTCGGTTAGTGCTCGACAGATCGACATGTCCAACACGATTAATGTTCCGGTCCGACCGACTCCGGCACTGCAATGAACGACTATTGGAGGACTATCGACCTTTCGTGGTACCGGTGAATGCTTCTGTATTTCCTTCAAAAATGCAACAATGGATCGTGGGTCCGTGGGAACATCGTGGTCTGGCCATACTGTATAATGCAAGTGTTCTATCTAGAAATTTTTGAATTTTGGGTTTTATTATAAATATCTTATTACTGAGAAGAAGAGTCCATATCTTCCAAGTCACAAATTTAGCTGAGCCTTTACAGAGACATTGTTTGCTCGAAGGTATGAGATACAATATGAAAAGTGCTGATTACGGAAATGAAAGCTTAATATCATCTTTACTCTTGATTTGCATTTTTTGACATTCTCTACAATGTATTTTGACCTTGAACTGAACCTTGACAGAAAATAATTTTTCATTTATTTTGACTTGTATCTTATTTTTGGCCAAAGAATGGCTCTGTAAAGATGTAGATCAGAAAAACTTAAAAACTTAATTCTTTTAGTTTGTTTCGAATTTGGGAGTAAATGATTAATTAGTAAAGTAGTATTTGCATTACCGTACGTGTTTCTTGGCCTTCATAGCAAACTTTAAATGTTCTGTAGGTGTAATCCGAATGAACTTTTTCGCTGAAAAAGTGAACCGATATCCCTCCATATAATACTTTTTTTCCAATTGCGGCTGGCCAATACTGTTCGCACTTGACCTGTAAATAATAATAATTAGTTATTTTATTAGCGCATTTTGGAAATCAATTACTTGTAAATATATTTTTCAACGCTTAACTTTTTCATTTTCAACCAAATTTGCCATCATGCAAATGATCTCAACTTTTTCTTGCCAAATCATTCTCCAAAAGTCGATCACTGTATTAGGTTTTGGTCCTTGTGTGGCAATGTAAGCCTTTTCTTTACCTCCATACCCCTTAACCAGTAGTAACATATTGGTAATAATATTATAATAATAATATAATAATACAATAATAATACTAATAATTAATAATAATAAGAAGTTAATAATAAGTATTGGCCTATTCACCGTTTTATACATGTGTACAAATCTAACTTACCGTAATATAATTAGCGTTAATATAATCTGAATACGGTTCGTCTGGTAATTTTTCTAAAACAACTCGTGTGTCATCATCTGAAATTGAATTTTTTTTATTTGAAATAAGAAACATTTAAATATAAAAATATTTAGAGAAAATTGAATTGCAAATAAGAACTCACATGGAAAAAGTTTGGCGTATCTATTTTTCAGCCTCGTTTCTGGTCTTGATCCATAAGAGCTCGGTTTGGTTAGTCCGCTTTTGATTGACTTAAAAGGGCATATGAGCTATATTTAATACCGTAAAAAAAACAGTTATCGTAGTGTAATATTTCTTATGGCTCAAACTTACCGAGTATTCCTTTTCCAACGCTCTAGATTGGAAAGCAGTTTGAAAATAGCTCCCAAACTCTTCTACCTTGACCGGCATTAAAAAGTCAGACTTCTTGTCAACTATGATTAAATTATTATTTGGCACATTGCACACGATCGTAACTTTTATTCCAACTTCAACTTCATCATTCGAGTTATTTAATTTTTTTGTACTATAGTCGTGTGCTAGCGGCGTATTTTCTTGGTTTGTCTTTGGTTTATTTGCTACTAAACGACTGGTAAGCCTTAGGTGGAAACAAATAAATTGAATTAAAATAAATTAATTTTGACATTTTTAAATGTTCTACTTACTTTTTTCGATATGCGATAATAACGAACAGTGCTACTATCAGGACAATAAAGAAAAATGGAGTCAACCATGCAACATAATTTTTGGGAAGCTCGCCTATGTAAATTGCATCAGTCTTAGCAGTTTTCAAAATTCTGTTGCCCAAAAGTCTGAACTTATTCTCCGTTAAATTTTGGATGTTATCTACCAACACTACATGTACTACGTACGATTCTTTTGTGCACAGCGCATAATTTTTCGAGCCTCCATATATACCGCCATCTCCGATTTTGAACACTTTATCTGCATATGATTTATGATTCTGAAAAAGATATTACAAATTCCATCTTTTGCACCATAAGAACATTTTAGGTGGTTTAAAACCTAAATTTTGTATCCTATATTAGTAAAATTATTTGAATTAATATACCGTCAGCTTAGCAGCTATCCAAGCAGTCTTGTAGTAAGAAAAATTCTGTATATTCAGGAATAAATTGACATCCTCATTGCTGTTTAATTCTTCTTCATCGCACTGCTTTGGTCCTTGGACAAATACAACCATCACACTTGTCTTTATATCGTTTATCACATTTGGTATTTTGATAGATATCATCTGATCATTGTTAGATTTTGCCTCCACATTCTCAACGTCAAATTTCACAAGATCTGGAAGTGCAATCTCCCTCCAAATCTTTTTCCCGTAAATATTACCGACAGTCTTAGCTGCGATTCCAATCATGAACTTTGAAGATGGAAACAAATTTAACTCCATACTGTAGTGTGGTTGATACTCGATCACGTTCTTATAATAAATTTTGATATTCTGATCTGCCCACGGTGTGCTTTTTAATTTGGTGTCGATTAATGTTGCAATAATTTCAAAGTTCTTCAATCTACCACCAGTTATTAAAGGATGCTTCCAAAAGATATTGACCGAGGCATTTTCTTGGCGTAAGATATCTAGCCTTAAGTCTAGGGGATTGGATGGTGCTGAAAAACAACTTGTTTTATTTCTGCGTTTATTAAAGTTGATGTTTTTTAGTATTTTTTCAATGGTTTGTCTTACCAAATTCTTTTGTTTCTATTGGTATATTGAAAGGTTTTGAAGCTTCTTTTACATTGAAATTATGAGCTCTGATCTAAAAACAGTACGTAAAAACATAATATGTCAGTGCATTAATACCAGTTATTACATGCGATTGTTATTACATATTCTTACTTGTATCGTATTATAAGTACCATCTGGAAGTGCGATAGTCTTACAAAGTATATCACTTATATTGAGGATATACCGGTATTCCTCAAAATCACTTAGAAAATAATTTTTGACATGCTCATAGCTCATATTCTCGGAATTACCGAATGCAATTGAATAGTGCTCTAACTTTCCGTTAATCGGGGGCACTGGAGCATCCCAACGTAATGTTGTAGACTTATTAAAAATGTCAACTTCTATGATTGCAGCATTTTGCACTGGGGGTGGTGCTGCAAATAAATAATGATAGATGTAATTTTTTCTTGTAAAATAACGAGGTAGAAAAAAGTTGAAATGGACCATAGATTACCTCTATCAGGCATAGTGAAGATTAAACTGGTACTAGCATCTGAATTTTCTGGCTTATAGAGATCTCTAAGAACGTAAACATGTACCTCGTAAGTCTCGGCACCGTGAAATATCGATTTTTCGAGATCTAAATAATTAAAGAAAATCTGTCTTTTCATAATTATTTTTCCTAACCACTTTATTTGCACCATCGATCCTTTAATAGGCCCAGTAATCGTTGAGCAATCACTCGGTGGATCCCATGTGAGAGTTGCCGCTATCTTTTCAGATATTTGATTGATCAGGCGCAAATTCGTAAAGACTTCAGTTGGCAATTCTGTTGATCATCATAGGGAATTTTTAAGTACTTGTAATAATATTATTATTTAAAGGGGTTGTTATACCGACAGTGGAAATCTTCACTGTGATAAAACAATTTTACAATTAATATATGAAACATCGAATTAGAGGTTCATACTTTGTAAAAGGTAGGTAGGAAATATACTAGAAGCTGTATCAAAATTTATATATTACGTTGCTAGGTACATAGCTTGTAACGAATGCGAAATTACTTTAAGTACAACATGTAAAAAGTATTTTTTATTACAGCGTATGAAAAGTAGGTAATTTTCACACACAATGATGAATGCAATGCCGGTAATTATTCATTTCGAATAGGATACGAACATCTTAATACAAAAGTTCACTAGAAGAACTTTTTGTAATTCTATAATTTTCATATAATTTTTTTATTGGATTTTAAAAACATCTAGTCAGAAAACAAGAGATTCTATTCTTAATTTAAACTTTTAAATCGATAATTGTAATTTTTAAAAATTAATAATGCGCAATTTATGTATTATCAAAATAACCGTAATAATTAAGTATATATTGTATAATATTGACCTGTGGGTTCTGTTGAGACAACCAATTCAGTTTTTCTTCCTTTGTGTCTCGATGTAGATGCGTATATTGTGACTAGATATTTAGTGTAGGGTTTTAATCCTTTGAATGAGTGACTAAAACTATTCTGAGAGGAATTCGCTATCTTGTAAAAGTATGTCTTGTCCAAAGTATGTGACTTGAAAAATTTATGGGCATCATTACTTGTGTTACTATAAAACGATCCGTTCAGTGGGTTACAGCCAATTGATTCGACTTGCTAAAAGTTTGAATTTTTTCCATTAATATCTTATGGTATATTATAATTAACTTTATAAAATAGCTGCAACTTTATTGATACTTGTGTTTTTTGTATAAAAAAATCGTACACTTTGGGACTTCACTATTATCGTGACTCATTTACCGTTAATATACGGATATTAATTTAAAAATTGGATCAGCAAAGCTTTAAAATTTAAATTTTATCCTATTTTTAAAAATCATAATTTAATTTTCTTAAAGTATTAATTTTCTTATTTTCTTTCCAAAAACTATTAACTTCATTCTTTTTATATTAATTTTAAAAGGTCAGCGCTAATAAAGTTAGCTCAAAATTTTCAATTAGTTACCTCGATTTCCATGGTGTAGTTCACTATTTTGCCTCTAGTTTGTTTTGGTGAGCTCCAATCAAGATTAATTTTATCAGTAAATTTAATTACTTTTAAATCTTCTACTAAATCAGGCGCTGCAACATAATTTTTTGGTATTTTGAAGGCATAAACTTGTTATCATATCAACACTAAATTATATTAAAAAGCTTAAATTGACGTGTGACGTATATTTATTTATATTTTAAATTTAAATGTCGAATCTAATAATTATGAGAATATTTTGTATAGATAGCCACCGAAAATGTGTTATTTAAATTTGTTACCTCCTTCCAACGTAGTAATATTTTTTTCAAGAATGTTTGGAATGTTGGGGTTAGGCTGTTTGATGACGAGACGGTAGGTTGTGGCAGCTGGGAGTCCAGTGAATGTTTTAGGAAACGGAGTGGAGTCGTCGAAAATTTTATCCTGACTACTAAATAATTGCACTCTATACCAAGTATCTGGGCATGAATCTTTTGCGTGTAAATCCACATCATTGATCAAAGTTATGCTCGTTTCATTTACGGTTATTATAAAATGTAATGCCTGGGAAACTGTAACAAACAATAATTTATATCAGAAAAATTAATCTACAATTAACTTTCAAGTTCATTATTTTCGCATATTTGTTTAAGTAAAGCTAACCTAAGCATAGCGTTGTAAAGTTTTCCCATTCTCCGACTAAATTATTATGTCCTGGTACATGAATTATGCCACGTGCTCTATATTCTGTTCCAGGGTTTAAATTTTCTACAACCATGTCAACAGGGACAGTACTTGTTAATACCGGTATGTCTCGATCCACAACAAGAATAGAATTCGTCTAGAACCAAATTTATTTGCCTTTCTTAGCTATTCCATATGCTCAAATTTTATGTATTTAATAACTCGTGTGGATTTAGTACATCCACTGTCTATTAATCCAATCAGAACAGATTTAAAAAAATACGAAACTCCAGAAAATCTAGCCTGATAAAATACGTCTATATAAAGATATATTATGTATTTTGTTGCATTCATGCAAATAAGCTTCTTTATTAATTTAAATTTCTTTCGAATTGAATAATGGGAAGTGGGTGTACAACAATTTTAACAAGCAAAAATATATTATTCTATTATTCAGTCCAATGATTATTTTTCGTGTGAGAATTAACATTCTTATGCAATTCTTTGTGCGTGAAGTGTTTAGTACGTGAAGTTCACATATTTGTAGAACAGAAATAGCACTTTATACTCATAAAATGTTACTTCACGCATTTACTACCTGCTGACTTGTGTAAAATGTTGTTGGTCTCTTAGGCTCTCTACATTGTATTCAAAATTACTATTCTTACCCAAATTTCGAAGCTCACATTGACTACCAATGTTTTATATTCTTCTTTCGGGTCCAAAAAGACTCTCACACTCGTGGGATCTATTAGATCGACGGTTGGAGCCGGTGGTGAATCAATCCCTGCAGATTGAGACAAAACGGTTTAGAGTTGGTTCTGAGTCTATTGCAATTTTTTTAAAAAAGATTCATACTTATTTTACAATATGGAGGATAAAAAAAAGTATTATTGGTATTTTGACATCCAATCGTGCATACTCCTGTAACGAAGTTGCAACGATCATCTATACATGTTCCGCAGCTTCGTGTACAATCGTAACCGTAACTTAACGCAGGGCACCCTGAAAATAATATATTACGTTATGTAACATTATGTTTACGTTAATTTAAAATTTTCAGGTATTCCTCTTTGAAAAAGTTCAGGTAAAATAAAAATTAAATCCTAGTGTGATTCCATGTAAAATTTTAAGTCTTAGATATTTGTAACTTCATACGAAATTCAAATTTCAAGATGCTTGGTACACCTTCTTTAGATTACCTTAATGATATCTAAACTGAGAAATTAAACTTTAATATTTAAATTTTTAATTTTATTTTAATTTAATTAAAATATTAGAAATTTCAATATTGATGTTGAACTTCCCAGTTTCTGTCATATTATCTGCATAGTAATATCAAATATACGCTCATAATCTTCGTAAACTTTATTTTGTCATAATTAGTTCCATCATCTAGTACAGTAGTACCTGGAGTTCTAGGACTAGGTGCATTACCAAGTGGATTTCCAGATAAAATTCCAGGTAGAGTTCTAGATATTAAATTTTTAAACTAGCTACGAAAAATTAAAGTTTATGTAGATTTAACATTACATTGCGGATGACAATATCCAAGTCGCCCACACAAAAAAAAATTCGTATTGAGAAACTTTCGTAGAAGTATAAGTTTTGCCAAATTTGTAACGAGACAATTCGAAACTTCAAGAATTTAAAATCGTTAATGTGACGAGAGTTTAAAAAAGGTTCGTCAAACTTATGGAAGCTGAGGTGGGGGTGTGGAAAAAAAAAATTATCGAATGATTTCAACCCTCGATTAGTTTGTCTTTTACCAAGTAATATCGATACGCTTTAATTTTAAGTGGTTCAGGAAATTTTTTTTTATATTCTAATTTGGATATTCTTATCTTCGTTGGAATTACGAAACAAAATATTCTTTCAACTAGATCAACAGGACTTCGATATTAATTTATTTTATAATAAAATGAATATAGTTTGAATCATTCTACTTATAATGTATGCATAACATTGTGTACTACATAAAGAAATATCATGAATGGGTTTGGTTACTTACTATCATGGCAGTGTGGTGTTGAATTAAAACCCGCTGCACAAAAGCATCCATAATTATCGCATGTCAATAAATTTTTACAATCGCCATTGTTAGGAAATAGTTTGGAACAGGTTACTGAACAGTTAATACCGGTTGTATTTTCCGGACACAATTTCCTGGATTCTGCAATAAGTTTAAATGAAATCCTTATTTTTTTTTTGCAAATAAATTTTATAAAAAGAGCACCGGCATTTGTGGCCAATCTATAAAATTTATAAATTTATAAATTGATTTAGCTTAAGATTTGTTAGTGCCACAGTTTTATGGCATAGTTTATTAAACATAATTAGTAACAATTAGAAATTTTAATCTTATATTTTAACACTACCTTTGCTTATAGATGTATGCTTTTGATTGGTAGAGTCAATAATCTTTGAAACACCGTCTGCCGATATTTTTTGGCACGTAAGATCCGGCCAAACATATGTGACGCTTGAATCTTGATGAGCTCTTACTTTTCTAACTTTTAACGTATCTGTAAAAAATTGAACCAAACCGTTTTTATGGTGTTAAAAAAGTGAAGAGATGGTCGTTTTTTAAGTTCTGAATTTAGATTTAAGTACTGACTGTTGTAACATCGTCGCACATTTGAAATGGCCCAATAAAGATTATTCTTATCCGCGCCCTCAGCGAATAGAGTATTTATTTCCAATGTCACAGGTTCACGAATTCCCGCTGGCAGTTTTTTATTGATTTCTATAGTTTTCCAAACAGGTAGACCGTGCAGATCGTTCCATCCTTTGTTTGCCAAAGTTCCTCCTAATGTATTCACACCACCAGTGCGATTTACAAAATTTACAGTCATCATACACTGTTTGCACAAGCTGATCGATATTTTGACGCATATATTTCCATCCGGATTTGCAGGCATGATCACCGGACTAATCAGTTTCGATTGGGATGTTCTAGTTAAAGAAAATCCATCTGAAAAGAGAGTTTGATTTTTGAAAATTTATGTCAATCGACTGCAGAATACTATGAGAATGAATTTGTGTATAAGTATACGACGCTTTGTGTATAATGACTGTATCTGAATTTAAAAGAAATTAAGAAAACTTATGTATTTTACTAAAAGTAAAAGTATATACAAATTAATACATAAATTATATACAAATTCAAAAAGATTATTTCATTTTGAAATTATTGACTACACTTATTGATCAATTATTAGTTGACTAATTGATTGAATCGTTATTAATAGATGATGAGAGACGACGCAAAAGTTTTTTATAGATTTTATATGATAAATCAGATCAGTTTATGGGCAATATAGTAATCGTCTAGGAACTTTTTTTAATATATGATAAAAGGTGCACTCACAGTGGTGAAGTTTCATTAACATTCGAGACTTTGATCTTGCATAAAATAAATATTTTCTGTCGTTCGGTTTCTTCGTAATTTCATCCAGCTTCTCTATATAACCTAATATTTGAGTATACTGATCATAAATAAATATTGAATTTTGATTTCGAAAATCCCATTTTATTATAAAAGTTTTCCATTCCATCGGTGACAGAATTTCATGCTGTAAAATAAATATTAAAAGAAATGAGAGATCCAATCGCACACTACGCTTCTATATAGGTAATTTATTGTCAAAATTTCAATAGGATTTAACAAATGTACAAGCTGATCTTTTTGTTTTTAGAATAAACGGTTTCAAATATCATTATTATAATCAATCTTTGACAAGCTGAATAATTGTTAAAAGATAAGATTTTACTGACATGGTACACATCACGTTTAACAGC
This sequence comes from Megastigmus dorsalis, assembly GCA_900490025.1. NCBI lineage: Eukaryota > Metazoa > Arthropoda > Insecta > Hymenoptera > Megastigmidae > Megastigmus > Megastigmus dorsalis. Next base: position 28,077 of record UELU01079698.1, read on the forward strand.
ACACTCGCCGTTGGGAATAGCTGAAGCTGGTTCAGGTATTCCGTCTTTGCACCTTCTTATAACGGACATGCTATTACTCCAGCCTCCCAGAATGATGTAGAAGCAATCTTTTGTATTAGTGCTGTCGCAGAGGGCGAAATGTGCATCCGTGTAACCGCGCAACGAAACTGACAGACTTCCGGAGTTTCCCAGTGGTTGGTAATAGGTGAAAACATCGGAAAGCTCGTATTCTATGAAATCTGGACGATATGGAATAAAAGCTTCAGTGTCCTTAAAGTTTAGTAATAGAAAAGTACCTTATGGACTGGACAGTTAAAAAGAAACTGGAACAAATATAATAAAAAAATATAAGAATAACTATGTTACCATATCTACATGTACGAGAATAAAAATTTCTTCCTTATATTTGTTCCTTTTTATCATATATATATATATACTAATCAACGTTATTTTGAATATTTTTTCCTGTTTCTTTTTAAGTCTCCAGACCCTTAGGATAGATAATCTCCCTCCATGCATGTGTGCAATGATGTTTCCCTTAATCTTATGACTCAAATATTTGTTAAGGTGACTCCATAGTTAACGATCAAATTTGATTCCAAATCTGATCTTTCAAAAAAAGATGAAAATATTATAAACAATATTATATAAACATGATACTTTTAGTATTGCGTATACAAGGTACGAGACTTAGTGATAGTACAAGTAAGAGCTCGAGCTAGTGATCGAACACTCCGGTGCGTAAACCGTTTCCTCTTTTGTGATTATTCAAATGGATCCCGACATATAGAGTTGGTCAATCAACCTCATTGTTTCAAATACTTATGAAAACGTCCGTTTCCCATAAGCTCCTCCTCTCCTTCTCCTTACTACTTGCACAATTAAACCGAGAGAAAAATTAATTTATTGATGAATTACCTTCCCAACGACTATCAAAAACAGGAGCCATTGGTTTGATCGAGCTATCCACGTAATTCCATTTGCCTGTTCTATTCCAAAACGTGGAACATGGATCCATGTGGCTCATCTGGCAGGTTAAATAATCACGTACCGGAAACACATACCGGTCATCGGGCAGTACTGTTTTCACAAAAAGATTATTAATATATAAATATCTTAATTTGTCTTTAAGATACTTAATATTACGGCTACATTAAATATTCTGGCAAGACAGATGTGTATTGCAAAAGATTGGCATTGCTTTCGATTTCATACCCAGTTTACAACTAATTAATACTTATTTTACAATATTCGATTTCTATAAAAATAAAAAAAAAGACAAAATTTCAGTTGTGTATACAGTGGACTGAGCAGGTTAATTTTTGTTAAGTTTTAACACGATTTATAAGACTTTAACTTACTGTAAGACTTGTTAGCTATATTTTTGTTGTAGGCTGGTTCCGTCCATAATAGGTTGATATTCCAACTCAAGGCGCTGTCCTCCTCATCGGTGATGCAGAATATCTCTTTGTATTTAGCATTATAGAGTGTCCAATACTTTTCTTCTGGTCCAGAAATTATGAAAAACTCTCTGCTAGTCACACGTGCTGTCATATTTGCAATCAGTAGCAAAAGGATCCATGGTAAAGTGTTCTTCATTTCACGGTACGTAATCACTGGAAAACAAGAATATCAATTAGAAGTTAATTTATTGCATGATATGTAACAAAAAAAGTTGTGGTTGAGGATGATGCGATTAAATATAACGTTTCTAATGTCGTTTATCTTTTATTGATTTATCTATTGTCGAAAGAATGAACAATTGTTAAAAGCATTTAGAAGTTCGAAAGGGTTTTCTCAATTTAGTCCATAATAATATATACGTAGAATTGCAGCATACACGCGGATTTCAGACGTTTACATTACAAATGACCAGGAGCTGAAGTCTTCACGAATAGCGCAAACTGAAATTCACAGTCGGCTAAACTCTTACACGCAACACTTGATCCGTGAATCACTGAATGCATAAAAGAAAAGTCACTTTTAGAGCTGAAAGAAAAGGAGTCACTGGAAAATCACGAAACGAAGACATGAAGGCAACTGAACTGCTCGTTTACGTTACAAAACTCACTAGTGTAGCGCTCAACTTGTCGATGAGTCGCTCGTTGGAGGAAATCTAACTTCCTCTCGAGCGCCGGCTCTGAGCCGTCAGATAAGAAGCAATCTCTGATGTTGTCCGGAAAAATGGACGATTCTCGTTCGCGCTTCTCTCTTCCAGTGTGCCTCTTGTGTTTTTTTTTGTTTTAGGAAGCGAGCGAATACTTGGATGTGAGGATCGAGCGATTTGGGAGTGGTCTTTTTGTGATGAAAGGAGAAATGGCGTTGTTCTTTTTTTTTTAGTTTTGTGATAGCGATTAATTATCTGAGCGGATGCGAGTGATTCGCTGTTATTGTATATATTATGCACATTTATCTGACGCATGTGTAAGTTATTCCATGTACGTCTGCAGTTGAAATAGACCGCACTTTATCTATTGTATGAATAATAATATTACAGTCATAAATAGAATTTTGGGAAAGAATTTTTATAAAGCTTTTACGAAGTAGATAATCGAAAGTTATATAATTAATTACATACCGGAATTTAGCAAGGTACACTATTGACATTTACTGCAGAAGCTCTCGCATAGTATGAAAGAAATTCAGCAGTTCGATGAGCCATTTATTAAAATATTTGAAAACGAAAAAAGATTTTTCATTCTAAAAACAAAGTAAATCGCTGCCATACTTTTGAGATCTCGGTTTGTTATTGATTTTTATGATGCATGAATGCGATGATTACATAATAGTAAATTAAAATATTTCTGTAATAGATTGACAAAGAAATGTTATTACACAGGTGACCAGCAGAAAAAATACAATTAGCGAGTACCATACAGCGACTAAAAAGGTATAACATACAGAATAAAAATTTGGTATCAAATTTTAGATACTTAGCCAGATTTGCATTCTGTCAAATGTAACTGCCTATGCAACATCTTTAAGTAAAAGTCGTTTTTGACGTACATTATTACATATCAAATATGCAATCAACTAAGTACACACAATATTTTTTGTAAAATTAAGTTTCAGTCTTTAAAAGCAATATCGCCTTTCTTAAAAATTAGAGAGTACAAATACTAACTTCTAAAAAACTCAACCACTTATATGTAGTTAAAAAACGTTCAAAGCTCTTCTTTGAAAATTTAAGTGTCCTCTAACTACTTAAGAATGTCTTTCAAAGACAGGCTAGACTTCGATTACCTTAGAGTTTTAGAGAGTACTGCAAACATCAATTTAATAGCAAAAGCCACCCTCAAAACTCTCTAACAACTTTCTACATTTCGAACAAATCAAGCCCTCGATTACCAGCAATTCAAACATCATTTTCGCTGGTCGGTCGCGTTCGTTAAAAAGGCCGTCTAAAAAGTGGAAAACGCATTATATACCCGCAACGGATCGTTTTCGCCAACTAAGAGGAGCGCGGGCATTTCGTCCTGCCTCGTTCGGTTGAAGTTCGCTTTTTAAGAGCGCCGCGCGTCGGCTCGTCCATCAATCATGCGCTGAAAGTATCCCGCGGAGCGTTTACCGAACTTATCTCTATCGGTCCACCGTAAAACTCACCTCGGTCCAAGTGCATGTATGTACGTGTGTGCGTGCGCGAACGACTCGCGGCTTCTAGGCCATATAGTCAATCCCCTCTTCTTTTCCCCTCTCGGAAAGGAGCAGTTTTTCGCGCCCGCCAGTTTATCGCCCCGTTGCGTGATTTATTCACCGCAGCCGATTCTTGACACCGTTTGACGCGTCTTTTGCGGCTTTTGCACTTTTTTATTTTACTGCCGGGATATGCATATTGTTACCGAGCTATTATTCCGACTGTCTTTCTCTCTCTCTCTCTCTCTCTCTCTCTCTTTCTTACTGCAGACTGGCTATTTAACGTTGTGCAATATTTTCAGTTTTTGTGCTTTCGATTGTATTGCTCGTCGGTGCTTTTGAAGAAAATCATTCAGTTATTGACACTGCGTTATTGGAAATTACATTGGATCTTTTCTAAATACGAAATGTCCCTTTTATGTTTACTTCAATTACCGATCAGTAGATATAACGCCTAGTTTATGTCCGATTAAACATTTACTTAAATTCGACACTCTTGCAATGAATTGGTAACTTGAATGCCTTAGCTGATCAATAGTCGATTGATGGTGTTTGACATACTTTGAGCGCCTCAATGAAATAATTCAATGGCACTCTTTTCCTATTCAAAACTATCTATTTGTTACGAGTTGTAAGAATGCTGTGTTTTATCGAGAAGCTATGTCTCAAATCTTATTCCGATGATCGACGTGAGTTATTCGCAGTCGATACACGTGTTCTATTTGAAAACAGTGGCGATACAACGCGCAAGTTCTTAAATCCGATAGTGCATTTAATTTATTCATGACTCCGGCGAATAATGATTGTTATATTAGGCGTGACAAACTCCAGCTATTTATAAGAATAGAAATATTACGATTGGTCGAGATTAATTTTTTTTCTTTTAAAACTTTGGATTTTCATTCGTATTTTTGCGGTGTTCGTGAGAAATGCTTATTGTTTTTCGTTTATTTAAAAAAAATTTGTTTGAAAAAATTTATGCAAGTTTGTTTTCTATCGACAAAAATTGGACTTTTCAAAGTCGACTTCAGGGGAAATATAATCTCGCTTATAAATTGATTTGTGGCTAAAAGCCATTCCTTTTTGCCAACCTTTATCGCTTCGGCGTTGATTTATTCGCTTTCAATGAACCGTTTTGTACACAAGCTGATGCGCGTTTATGATAGCTCGATAGCTTTATTTACGGCTCAAAATTATTGTTTTATCGTGTGACAGATTTTATATATCCCATATACACAAAGACGTTGGTGTGCACATAGCCTGTCAAGGCTGCTTCTAAGAGATAACGGCTTTTAATGTGTGAAACAGCAATACATAATCCCCACAATTTTAAAAACGCACTTTATGTGTTTTTCGATTCTTCTATACCAATTTTTTGGAATTTTTATTAAATATAACCCTTTATTTTGTTAAAAAATGATCCCAATGAGGTTAAATTAAAATGAAAACTTAAAGCAAAACCTAAAAAATCTAGAGATTACTTAAAGCTTATCATAACAAATATGACTTCAAAAAAGATTGATTGAAAAATCAGTATCTTCATGCACTCATTTGTTTCTATTTCAAAAAAAGATCCGATTTTAGATCAAACATTGGTATTGAATAAAGTGAATAGTTGGAAAAAATAATAAATACAATATAGCAAAATAAGCAAATGATATAAAAAATCCAAATATTTGGCGTCTAAATTGAACAACCAATCGCATAAGTTTTATGGTTTATTTTCGCTTCGCTTCTTCCGGATATCACTTATTTTATAAGCAGATGGAATGGGTTAAATAAACGAGGATCATATATAATAATCGTTTATACGCTACGCAATATAAACAATTGTTAAATGTGTTTCACCTGAGCATCTCTTCAAAAAGATGTTCACCCAAGACTATTAGCTACGACTGCATGTCTATTATCTAATATACTTTTATTAACAGCATCTATATAGAGTTCTCGAAGAAGATACATACTATGCGGGCGGTAGTTGCAACATTTTCGGAAACTCGGTGAATGGCCCAAAAGCCCGAAATTATCCCAATTTTTAAAGTACCGGCGAAAACCCAACCCAACCCAATTTGCGACCCATAAAATCCCTTACAATCGGGTATAGTACAACATAGAACAAAAAGGATCAGGCGTATATGCAGCTGCGGCTGGCAGACGCTTTAAAGTCTGCCGTAATGCCGTCACATTACATCACGGTCACTTACACGGCGTGGAGTTCTCTCTCGCGGTCCCAATAAAGCCGCAAAAACGAAAGCCACTTAAAATGCTAAAGAGTTGCGAGCTCTCTTCGCTCGGTCTACATATATATATATATATGTATATACCTGCCAGCGCAAGTAATAAAACAAAGTAAGAGTAATTTCGTCCTCGTCCTTCTCGTTTAGAAAAGGGCTTTCTGTCTCGCGAGAGGCTTTATTACCCTCCCCGGCGCCTCAAGCTTAGTCGCGGCTTTTTTCATATAGCGATATAGACGGTAGGGGTGCGCTGTAGCGGCTCTTTGCATAAACACAGCAGTACGCGAGATTATGGGTCCTCGTAGAAAAACCGGTATATGAGTGATAAGCCTTCGGAATGTACTGTAGTGGTAGGTTAGTAGTTGGCTGCTTGTTGCGAGTGATTAAAAATTGAAACTGTGTAAGTTTATTATTGCAATAGTTTTCATTTTTCGGTTGGGTTATAGCATGTCTGCGCAAGATCTATTTACAGTAGTCTTTAAATTAGAAGTCTATGACAATTCGAAAAAATTAATATTAATTTTTGGCTCTTATTTAAAGACTTTTTTTAGGAGTTATTCGTGCAACTATTTTACAGAAATAATGCGATATGAAGAACAGTTTTTGATAAAGTTTGGAATAGTATAAAGAATATGTATAGTGACAGCTTAAAGAAGATCGGGGATATTGAAATTATTAAGTACAATCAGCTAAAGCGTTAGCAAAAATATGAGATCGTTGACTGCAGACAGGTCCGCGAGGTATGGTGAGACTTATACCGTCTATGCGCTGCACGCGATATTATAATGAATTTCCGAACAGGAGCTTGAGAAAACCAAACAAATCCACACTAAAATAAATATTACCTGTAAGAATACGTCATATGTTTTTTTAATGCCAATATCTTCTCGCACTAAAACTTCTAAAACTGTTTGAATCTTTTACATTATATGTACACTTTTATCGAATGAGCGAAACCAAAATTTGAATATTAAATTATTCTAGTCATGTAAGAATATCTATACCTTCTCCATGTAGAACTAAGTATTATATTTAAGAATGAAAAATGCTTTTTAGAATTATACAAAAGACTCTCAAGCAATGTAAAATTATTGTGTATATTGATAATTAGATAAATTATTATAGTGTACGGGTTTGCAGTAACGACTTGTTTTGAATTATACCTGCACAAACCACAAGAGATATTTGGAATGCGATAACATTGCTCATTTTAAGAGTATCCAATTACAAGGGAAACTGCGAAACAATTCGAATTTCATTTTCAAGACATAAAAAATTCAAACGAATCAAAGTGTAAAGTACAAAATGAAACATAATAATTTTGGTTCATATGTAATTCTTCAATGATTGCGAATAAGATCTCTTAAGGGGAAGCAGTAGCTTCCCCCCTCCTCAGGCTATTCGATCTATTTCTATGTTCCAGTTAATTTAAAAAATGATAAATCACATAAGCCCCATCTTGCACAAAATGATTAATAGCAACGAGTACTACGCCGGCCAAGTCCCGATATTACGCAAAATTATAAATATTAAAAGTTATAAACACATATAGATATAACCGTAATTTTGAGGTTAGCTGTTAATGCGAAAACGCGTCTTACTGGTTCCAATTAATAGGAAAAACGACAAATCAGATCGACTTCTGCAAGCACAGGATGATTCATTGTTTCGAGCACTACGCCGCTCAAGTCTAAATATTAATTTTCGTTGTAAATAGAAAAAGATATCAGCGACAGAAAAAGCACGTTTGTCGCTAC
>UELU01079706.1:0-10998 GCA_900490025.1 Megastigmus dorsalis
AGCTATAACAATGATTCTAAAAGGTTTACCTCGAAATAGGTTAGTGTAGTCTCACGAAGCCCTCGGTTCTTCAAATAAATACACAAAGCTTCTGCATTTACATAAAAGTCCTGTAAATCTAGAAGCTTTGTGTATTTATTTGAAGAACCGAGGGCTTCGTGAAGACTACGCTAACCTATTTCGTGGTAAACCTTTTAGAATCATTGTTATAGCTGATCGATTAGCACTATTGAATCATAAGTATTTCTAACTTTTAGCTAACTTTTATTAAAATAAACCCAACATTTATACTTTAATTATAATTTAATTTATTCTTTTCAAAAGTGTAAATCTGCTTATTTGCTCTTTTTGAAATTCGGGATTAAAATTTCTACTTTTAGAAAGTAGAAATTCTTTAATTTACTCTTTTGAAAAGAGTAAATCTGATTATTTGCTCTTTTTGAAATTCGGGATTAAAATTTCTACTTTTAAAAAGTAGAAATTTATTAACTTACTCTTTTGAAATGGGGGAAAACCATTTTATCCTTTTCAAAAGAATAAAATGTCAATTTTACTCTTTTCAAAAGAGCGATTCTAGTTTTTTCTACTTTTGAAAAGGGAGAATCACAACTTTTCTTTTTTTTTGCGCCAATTTTTACTCTTTAGGGTTTAGAGTGAACAGACAAATTGTATTATAATGACTTAAATGCTTTATCCAAGGATCAAACACCACCTCAAGATCCCACCTCACATGACCAAATTGTTCAATCAAATTTCTTCCCTGTTGAAAAAATCCAGCTGGAATTCCAACCTGGATTTCCAGTCAAATCCACCTGGATTTCCAGTCAAATCCACCTGGATTTCCAGTCAAATCCACCTGGATTCCAGTAGAATCCACCTGGAATTCCAGCAGGAAATCCAGCTAGAATTCCAGCTGGATTTTTTCAACAGGGTTGCAACGATCAGAAAGTCAACTAGATATTTATAATATCATTGCACTGTATTATTATACACAATTATTTTTTTTTAAATTTCATGACCCTTTTTTTTAATTAATTGAAAGAAAAAGTTATTATGCATTTTTATGAGAGATGCGATTAAAATCAGTGGAAACAATGATCCACTTTATTTGAATTAAGTTTGAATCAGAGATATTCACTTTTTATTTTATAAAATCCTCTTACTTTATATGAATCTACATTTTTCTCGTATCGTTTAATGAAAAGTACAGCTTCATACTTACGTTGAAGGTTTAGATTTCCTAAAAATAAAAATGTACTATTGAAATGAACATAAGTAATACTAATGTCAAAAATTACTTATGATGCAGGCACAACAACAAGCACTCACTTTAATGTACCAACTTCGTGATCAATATATTCGAAATCAATATCATTCATTTATCAATTTATTCCTTCAGATCAATAAGCCAAGTAGGTGCAATATTTTATTAGACTGTGCGAAACATATACGTGTATGTTCGTTTCAAAATTTTTCTCATATTTCCTTTAACGAAAACTTTGAAATTTATGACACATCACTTGATGATTAATAAATTAGTCACTGTAACCTTGATTTCAACTACAATATTCTCACACTAGTTTTCGTACATCTCAAAAGAACTTTCAATAATTTACTGTCTGTTTCCCATGTAAACTGAACATTCGTATCCACATAATTTGAACAGATCCCTCTCAAATTTGTTAGTGGAATCGAAGAAACCTTTAACTTCTAATATAATAAGTCTCTCTGAAATAAAAAAAAAACAAGAATTTTCTTCTATTTTTTTATCATAAATTTTAACCTTATATTAGAATATTGAAAGGATACTTATCTACCCTTACGGAAGTAAACTACTGCCATAACTACTGCCAGAACAATTGCCAGAACAACTGCCAGAACAACTGCCAGAACTACAGCCGGAACAACTGCCGCGGCAACAGTTTTTTTGCAACTGCTGAAAAACTACTGCCAAACTACTGAAAATTATTGGAAATCATTCGATAGCGGTAATACATCGCCAATAGGGTCGAAAAAACTTTTTCATTTAACATATTTTTTAAAAAAGTTTTTTGGAATTAATTTAATTATAAAATTATTCAAAATAGATGTAACGTAAAGCAATCACTTTCGTTTACAGTCGTTGAGAACATTTTCCCGCTCCAATCGCTTCGACGAAGGGTCTCTTATACCCTCAGCATGCTGAAATGTCCGTGTGAAAGCGGTTCCGGCTGTAATTCTGGCAGTTGTTCTGGCAGTAGTTATGGCAGTTGTTCTGGCAGTAGTATTGGCAGTAGTTTACTTCCGTAAGGGTAATCTTCCACCTAATTCGTATTTCTTCATATATTTTATCGTAATTTGACAAATTGTTTACGTTGCTAATTCACAACTAGTCAGCAGACATCAATGGAACAATAAAGAAATGTATTATACATGGGTGTACTATATGTATAAGGGTACAGTTACATCTATCATACTGCGCTATTAGTTGTGACTAATTAAAAAGGTATAGGAATAAATATATAGAGAACAAGTACAAAATATAAGAAACTGCATTAGTTATTATATCACATATAAGGAAAAGGAACAAATATAAGAAACAAAACTTTTTACATTATATACATATATACAATTCCTTTGACTCGTATGCATAGATATAGTAAACTAATGCATTATTCTTCTGTTTTATACTTGTTCCTTATATTCATTCACTTGTTAAGTGTCCAGCCCCTGAGCAACGTAAAGATTGTTTAAAAATATTTATCCTCATTCTAATGAACATTTTTCTTTTAACTTCCTACTTAATTTTCAGAGAATATACAACCGAAACAGCAGCAGCTGAGGCCGAATATTGTAATAAAGTCTATAGAGATTATTAAAACATCCAGAGCTGGTCATTCCGATTCTCCTCCAAATAAAAGAAGCAAAACTCCATTGATAGAAATCGAGAATTTAAGGCAAGACAATCGATACCAATTTTTAATCGGTGAGTTAAAAAGCGAATAAAAGAAAAGTAATTAAAAATCTGCGAAAATTATTAAAAACCGGGAGTTGATTTGATATTCTTTTTTTGTTGTAGAAATAGTTGGCGAAGTTTTGCAGAATCAGGCAGAGGGAATGGCAAAACTGGACGTTCTATTAAGCAACAGAAGGAGTTTAAGTAGCAGCGTAAAAGGACTTGAAGAAATTGACGAAATGCGTTCGACGTTTCCCATCGATACGTTGGAAAAATTTTTGCAATTGCAGAAGCAATTGAAAGATTCCGAGTTCGAATCAAAAGTGTTAAGAATAAAATCAAAAAACCTACTCTTTACTTATATATTTTCAATATTTGATCTTTGTTTAAAATTCGACCATTTTTTTTCAGAAATTATTTTTAAACAAAATTCGCGGCAGAAATCCACATATGAAATTGCGGAATATGCTCGCAGAAGTTTTGACCAAGGAGGTACCGTGCAATACAATTTCGTTGGAACCAGAGGGAAGCGGAGTTTTTCAAAGCACAGAATTTGGAAGACTCTTTTGAGTAAGTTATAATTGATAATTGAAAATTCGCTTATCGTATTATCTAATTCCATTTTCTTAACGAAAATATTCACCAATTTTTTGGATGTGGCTGTGATGAAGCTGTGGCTCAAAGCAGCTAACAAAGTCAAGAACAAAAAGGAAGAAAAGACAAAGAAGAAAATCGATGATCAAAAGGACTCAGACACGGATTCTTTAAATTGAAATAAATTGAATAAAGCAATTAATATTTTTTTATATGCTGTTCAATTGAAACGTTTCAATATTTTGGATATTTCGAATATTTCAATTATTTGTGATAGTAGGATAATAATAAAGCTGTTTATTTTAAAAAATAAAAACAATATTTTTACTATAAATGAGCACTGCTGATATGTATTGTAAACGGGTTCGTCCGACGAATAATAAATAATTAAATAAACAATAAATAAAAAAATGGATGTCTTATATTTTAGTTTCAATCGTCGGTCCTTCCGTTTACTTCGAGTCATTCAATGTTCCCATAAAGACGTTCTTCTGTATTCGCTACAGTTCTATCACGTTCCAGGGATGTTTTAATAACGTTTCCTCAGTAACGTTCCTTTGGGCACGTGTGTAGAACGTTAAAAATGAACATTCGTTCCACCTAGAAAATTACCCACCACGTTTCGACAACGTTCCAACAACGTTTTCAGAATGATGTTCCTTTGGATACGTGTGTGAAACGTTAAAAATGGTTCACCGCTCTAACATCGATCCTCAGTGGGCACTTGCTGGCGACGTTTCGGAGACGTTACTAGAACGTTCACAAAATCATATTCCTACAGCTACGTCCCCATTTCGTCACTAGACCCTTCTCGTGTATGATTTTATGACGTTCCAGCAACGTTCAATTAACCACAAAAACGTCGCTGGAACGCTCCTGGAACCTTCACACCAACTTTCCTTCGTTTCCAAAAAAACGTTCCTGGAACGTTCCTGGAACATTCTGTGCTATGTGGGCAATAACGATGTGACAGGCATTGAATGCTTGAGAGCGTGTGAAGTGTTGCCACCAAGAAACCTCTATCACCCTGTACTGCCTGTGAGAATGCATAGCATTCTGTTGTTTCCACTATACCTCTCGTGTGCTAAGACACAAGTTCAAAACGAATGCAGTCACGAGGATGTGGATGAACGAGTTTTTATCGGTAGTGGGTTGCAAACGAGGTAAAAAAAACCTGTGGAACTGGGTTACATTGTTAGAAAAGTGTTTAAAGTATGGTCGTATAAAATTACGCAATTTAGTAAAGCGGCAGGTGGAGGTGGCCTCTTTCACGCTTGCATCGACAAATTTTTTACCGAAAAGATACAAGAGAAAAGAAGGATGGAAAAATAACGTTTTTTTTTTGTTTAAACTAAATTTCCTTATAGTTTATAAATTTTTAGAAAAATTTAAAGGTCACCATCGGAAAGAGCGAATCTTAACCTATAAAAATATGTATTTTCTTAAAGATTTACTAACAAATTGTGTCTTTAGCAGGACGATGAAAAAAGAGTGAAATTTATGCCATCTTGGGCGTTTACGGGTTAAAGTCAACTCGGTTTACCAGTCGATGATAACACTTCATGTGAACGCTCACTACAAAGACCATGCTAATGAGGCTTCGCCATTATGTGATGTTGTTGTCGTAGCATACACCATAGCGCTTGCCCGATTAAAGCTTTTCTCATACTTAGAGCCACTAGGAGAGCGCGTCTGTATTATGATACGGATTCGATTATTCACGTACGTAAAAAGGGCAGTGACGCTTACGAGCCACCAACAGGGCCGTTCCTAGGTGACCTTACTGATGAATTGGCAGGATACGGTAATGGCACGCACATAACATCATTTGTTTCGGGTAGTCCAAAATATTATGCGTATAAATTTTTAACACCCGATGGTACAGAGTCTTGCGTTTGCAAGGTGAAGGGTATATGCTTAAACTCTGTCGCAAGCGAGAAAATTAATTATATTCCGTGCGCAAGTTCGTGAAGGGAGCAATACCTTCGCTGTTTGTAACTTATGATGCGATAAGGCGTACAGCGCATCACGAGGTTATAACACGGGGTGAATGTAAAATTTGCAAACCCATTTATGCTAAACGAAGTTTTGTTCCTGTCGAAAAGAGCTATCCTTACAGTTATAAAGTCAAAAACCGTGCATAACCATTAAAATAAATTTACTTAAATATAAGATAACTGTCAAATTATTTCACATACACGCGTACACGCACACACACTCACACGTATGTACACACGCACACCTGTCGATAGCAAAAATATGCGTGTATACGGTTTCGCTAGTTATGAAAACAATATAGCTAGCCTCTGGCTAACGCTATAGCCACTCGCGCAAGCGCGAAGCAGCCGCGGTGGGGTGCCCCTACTGCGCGCGCCCGCGTCAAGTTCTTCTTCTTCTTCTTCGAGAGACTTATAAATACAACTGACGAGAGTATGAACTGTTTAGTCGTAAAAATGGCTGTGCGTTGGAACCATCTATGGACATCAATGATTCGTGGACCCAAATCGTGTGGTAAAACGGTGTTTGTAAAGAACTTTCTCAAGTACATTGATCGTATGAGTGATACACCGTTTAACCGAATATTGCTCTACTGCAGCAAATGGAAGCCTACTTACAAGGAGTTTGGTGAACTAAACTCCTGATTCTCGACGATCTATTGCGGGAATCGTCTTGTGGTGCGGTGGCCAATATTTTTACCAAGGGCAGTCATCACACTAATCTAAGCATCATTTTCATTTCGCAAAACCTCTTTCATCGCGATCAGCGTAAAATCTCCTTAAACTCAAATTACATAGTTATTTTCAAGAATCTGCGAGATCGTGTACAAGTACAACACTTGGCACGGAAGCTTTGCCCGGAACGACAAAACTTCTTGCAAGAAGCCTGCATGGACGCAGTATCCGCACCATACAGATATCTGCTCATAGATCTGAAACAGGAGACACCTGAAAATTGCCGATTTCGCTGGTGTGCGTTTTCCTTTGACGAGTATCAGTACATATATGTACCACGTGGCAGTGGTAGTAGAGGAGAAGGGCGGATAAAAAACACGGCATCGACGGGTGACGTGCCAGTAGTTCATCTGTGATGAGTCTGACAGCACGCAGTCGCAATCGTTGCCCAATAAGGCGAAAATATTTTGATATATTTAGAGTTATGTACCATATCGATAGTCATGAGAGTATCGCACTTCTGCTCATAGCGGATTCTAAACTCGTGACCTACATTTGCGAAAGCGCTTTAAATGTTTTGCGGGGTAATATTCCTCTCAGCAGACTGTATAGAATCAGATTACAAAAACACGCATCCGACCTGCGAAAACTTGCTACACGAAACAGGAGCCTGACGACCAGGAAAAATTTGCTGGTTAAGGCAGAGGCTATCGTGCCAGTAATAGTGAAGCCTATATTGCCGATATGGAACACGCAAGAAAAATTATTTTGATCTTCAAAGAGTGCATTAAGATGGTAAAGCGATATTTTCTAGCAACAACAGCACCAGCACCTGTCAGAGCAGTCTTTGGCAAGAGTGTCCAAACCTCCGGAACGGCAACATCGCGCATCGACGAGGACACGAGCAAAATTATGACTTTACCGTTAGACGAGCGGGAAAAATGCTTTGTGTACGAGCAAGCGCTGCTGAGGTTTTTACATTTTAAGAGCGCCAATGTCGCTGCTAGAGAAACCAATGATGCATTGATTAGCAGTATTTCACGCAAGCTAGACACGGAAATCCCCGATACGAGCAGACGCGTAGAGGTAGCCGTCGCCACTGAGTCTAATTTGCCAGATGATTTGCGCATTCTCGAAACCGTCCCAATGAAATATACCGCGACTACGACAAATTTAACTAAATTATTGTGAAGCACCGACAATATCACATGGGATGATCGCGATCTAATATCAATACATGGCAGTGCTGCTCTTGGCGTATACATTATTGACCTTGTCAACAACGGTATGAGGCATAGAAATAAGCCAGCACCACACGGATATGATCAGTTTGCGCGCATACTTCGAGAAGCACATGTGCCCAAGGAATTCGTAGGTAATTAAGACTCTCTGGAACGCTGTCGAGGCATTGTCGTCATCAGACAATTCTTTTGTGTCTCAAGGCGAGTCTTACGATAAAGATAAAACTGATAAAGAAGAGGAAGAAAAAGAGGGAGAAGAGGCATTGGGGTCAAGTGGCAGTGTCAACGATACAGATTCATCCTATTTAGCCTATAAAAAGGTGAAAAAAAAGGAAAATATATCACGAGGAGGGGCTGGAGTTGCAGGCACAAAAAGCACTAGCACTACAGCCTAAGAAAAGTCGATTGATTATGCTTCCTGGTTTTTGCTTCCTCAGAGTGGACGCTTTGCATCGGTGAAAAATTTTTTCTCTCCAGAAATGCTTAACAGTTTTTAAGACTATTAGAACAAAAATTGAATAGTTTTAAGAAAAATTTTTTTCGTGTTGTGTATGTGTGCGTTTGCGTGGCTGAGTATGGATACCTCTGTATCTCGAGAACGCATGTACAGATTTTAAAGTATAAATATTTGTTTTACTCAATTTTTTTGTCGAATGGTGGCTGAAAAATAATTTTAAGATTCATTGATTCTCTTTTGTTTTATTTCAGAAAATTTTGATTTTTAGAATTTTAACTTTTCTGTTAAGGGAAGTTTAATGTTTAATCAACTTATAAAATTGGCTTGAAAGAGCATTAAATTACCTACTATTTGATGTATTATTTTTGAAACTGCTTGCGTCGTTCTTTTGCTATTTCAAAAATATTAAAATTTTTCAAACTTTTTCACAATTTTATATATAAACAGCATTTTGGTTGCTTCAGATATATATATTTTTTATATACATTTGGTTAATAAGTGTTGAAGATATTTCAATTTTTCTCATTTTTAAGATTATTTTTAAATGTATATATTTCAATAATAATTTGATGGAATTTGATGTTTAATACCTCATTTTATTTGTATTTTAAAATACTTCTAAAATATAATTTATTCAATTATAATTTTAGATATTTGGTGAATGAAATTTGTTTAAAAATTTTAGGTCATGTTATAATCAAAGGACTTATATTTTTGCATTATAACAGGCAGCGGATTTTCAAGGAGCTAGCCATTGGAGAATAGCAGTAGATCCGTGTAATGTCGGCAAGGAGTTGTCTTTAGGATCTGATGCCGAGTCAAGGCCAGTGGGGTAATGGCCCAGTGGTTAGGGCGCACGCCTCGTACTCTTAGCGTCGCGACGTTCGATGAATCCGTGGTCCATTTGACCCGGTCGTGTCAAGGTCAAAGTCAGGCCATGGTCAAATTCTGAAAATAAATCGCGAACAAAGTTAACTAGTATATCTATATGTTTTTGGGGTCGCTGAATCCGAATTCGTGGTCCATTTGATCCGGTCACGTCAGGGTCAAGGTCATAAGAAGGTCAAATTTACAAAATGTATCGTAAAATTCAGGTGTTTCGTGTAGTAAACTATATAATTTCGTTAAAACGCTCCATGAATTCCATGTATTTTTTTCCCGCTGAAAACAAATCTGCAACCTGATGAACCCCTACACGTCAGAATTTTTTTCTAACCTCAAGAAATACCTCAAAATCCAAAACCATCAAATACATTGCTTTATCTGTAAAACTATCTCTAAAATCCCACGACCCTTAGATACCTCAGGACCTTACCTCAATAATCCCGTTACCCAATAAAATCCAATTATCCCACAACCCGATAACTCCATAACCTAAGACAATCTGCTCTTCTTTACTCTTTTATCCTCAAATGACCTGTGAAGTGGATTGCGTTTGCGGTTTTTACTATTGTCAGTGTTTTTTCTTTTTAACCCTTTAACGTCAAACAGCCACTTTTTAGAATGCTAAGTTTGATAGCATATTTAAATAAGAAACCGATTGAATTAAATGATGAAATTTCCTACTATTTTCGAGGGTGCTCTTTCAGAATCCGGCTGAAAAATTTAGAAATTTTCAGATTTTCCAAGAGAATTTTCCGTTTTAAGTAAAAAAAATACGCTTTTTTCGACGACATTTTTATTTTAATCGAATTTTTCGACTCGAATCGATAAGTCAATCTAGCTGAATTGTTACAAAATTTTGTTTTTTTTTTGTCTAAGCTTTAAAATTATACCCATAGGTTGTGGAAATTAAACATGAAAATGTCCAAAATGGCGACTTAATCCCGGAAAATTCGTCAAAAAGTTCAGGAATTTTTTACACAATAATGATGGACTTTAGGAAAAAATGTTACTGAACAAAAAGTTCTCAGAATTGATCAAAAAATAAGACAGAATTTTTTCAAAATATTTGACAACTTTTAAAATTTATCAAATTTTCAAAATTTTCAAAAATTTTTTATGTTCAATTTGAAAGCTTAGACAAAAAACCAAAATTTTGAAACAATTGAACTAGATTAACTTATCGATTCGAGTCGAGAAATTCGATTAAAATAAAAATGTCGAAGAAAACGTGTTTTTTTTTACTTAAAACGGAAAATTCTCATGGAAAATCGGAAAATTTCAAAATTTTTCCGCCAGATTCTGAAAGAGCACCCTCGAAAATAGTAGGGTACGAAATTTCATCATTTAATTTAATCGGTTTCTTATTTAAATATGCTATCAAACATAGCATTCCAAAAAGTGGCTGTTATGACGTTAAAGGGTTAATGTCCAACAGTAGTCAGCCATCATATGTGCATTCCACCAACCCTGATAACGTCTTTCCATTTCCTTCATATCTTGATGAAAGCGTTGTCCTTGTTCTTCGCTGTAATCCCCAAGATTTTGGGGGAAGTTATCAAGATGCGAATCGAAAAAATGCAACTTGTAACTCATCAAACAGCCCAATTTCTCATAGTTTTTGAGCATTTCGACTACCAATTCCCTATAGTTTCCACTCTTGTGATTCCCAAAAAATTTTCAACTACGCTTTTAAAGCTCAGCCATGCAGTTCGTTCTTTCTCGGACATTGTGTTAACGAATGATTCATCTCTTAAGAACTTACGAATTTGAGGTCCATTAAAGATACCTTCTTTTAATTTTGCACTAGATAAGGCTGGAAATTGTTTAACCAAGTAAGTGAAACATTGTCCTTCCTTATCCAAAGCTTTTACATATTGTTTCATTAAACCAAGTTTTATGTGCAAAGGAGGAAGGAGAATCTTTGAAGGCTCAACCAAGGGTTTATTTATGATGTTCATAGATCCAGTTAGCATTGTTACTCGAGCTGGCCAATCTTTTTTAGTATAATGACTACTGCGATCTCGACTGTCCCACAGGCACAGAAAGCATGGAAACTTCGTGAAACCAGATTGCTGACCCAGAATTAGTGTGAGTATCTTAAGATCCCCACAAATCTGCCAATTGTGTTCTGTGTATTTAATCTTATTCAAAACCATCTCAATATTTTCATATTTTTCCTTAAGAGTTACCGAATGGGCTAAGGGTACAGGAGCA
>UELU01079722.1:0-15032 GCA_900490025.1 Megastigmus dorsalis
TTGTCAGCGAACAGGCGGCGCAACTGCTTACGAAGCGACGAACTTCGTTCCGCATACGCGGCCAAAAATGGCGTTCGCGAATTGCGCGAAGTGTTTCGTCCGCTCCTGGGTGACCGGCCAGTGGGTCCTGGTGAAAATATGAAATCACGTCGCCCCGGCAGCTATCCGGGACATAAATACGCGGATCTTTACCGTGTTCAAAAATGTAATACGCGCCATCGCTATACAGCAGCCTTTGATCTGGCTGCAGGAAGCGTGCGGCATCCTGTGCATCTACTTTTTCCTCGACTTACGCTGTTATGATTCGCGCGCGTAAGTCTTTTGCGATAGTCGACGCGAGGTGCACTTTTTGCGGGGGTGTCGACCGTTCTTGAGGTAAAAGTTCTTTTACTTTAGCTTTTTCCGCTACCGGAACGCATAGTGAAGTATTAAGCGCTTCGTCTTTATCTCCCACGCGTTTTATCGTATAAGTATTGTCTCTTATATCCATATCAAAACGTTTCTTTCCGCCCCTTTCTTTTCTTATTGCTGTTAAGCACGCTAGAGCATTATCGTCCAGTCTTACCGCGTCTTGACTTTCCTCAAGATGATCTTCGAACCGGCTCAGCGCCCACATCACCGCGATACAACCTTGTTCGTCCGAACTAGTTTGTTTTTCTTTTCGTGTGAATTTTTCCGAAGCATGATCGACAACACGGCGCTCACCGTCAGCTCCGAGCTGATATAGCATCGCGCTCATTCCGGTAGTAGAAGTTTCGGTCTGTAAATATAAAGGTTTGTTTTTTTTCTACGGATTGAATTTGCTCGCGCGAGTCTCCGGCGATTGTAGAAGCGATTTTTTTATTTGTTAAATTGGTCTTTCCGGAGGTAAAAGAGCCTCGAGCTCATCAGATTGATCAACAAAAATCTCTGCTCCGGGATCGCGGGAAAGAGCGTCTGGAAGTTCGTTGTTTTTCCCGGCGACGTGTTCAACAGCGAAGTTGAAGCTCCGTAGGTACACCGCCCAGCGATGCAGTTTACCTTCTCCGTCCTTTGTATTGTCTAGCCACGTAAGAGCGCAATTATCGGTCCGCAACGTAAAGTTACCGTCTTCGAGGTAGTGTCTAAATCTCCGCAGCGCCCATATTACTGCGAGACATTCCTGTTCATTTGAATGATATCTCTTCTCTACTTTTGTAAATTTCGCAGAAGCGTATGGGATAATTCTGCGTTCATTATCGTCCCCGATTTGGTACAATACTGCGCCCATTCCCTTCGCGCACGCGTCGGTTTGCAGGATGAACGGTCTGCCGGGTTCCGGACGGCACAGCGTGAGCGGCACACTGAACGCCTGTTTGACACTATCAAATGCGCATTGTGCATCGGCGGTCCAACGCCAAGCGGCAAAGCTAATTGCGCGAAATTCGGAACGTACTCGCGTAACCATCCGCAAATTCCGAAGGTTTTTCGCAAATCCTTTCTATTACACGGAACCGGAGCGTCTAAAAGTGCACGAACGTGTTCTGTTTTAGCTTCGTTCCCTGAACTTATTATTATGTGACCTAAAAATTCTAGGTTCTGGTGACCGAAAAAACATTTTGGGATCGCGCACGTGAGCTGATAAATGCGAAGCCTCTCAAAAACCTTTCGGAGGTGTGTTAAATGTTCGTCCCACGTAGCAGAGTAAATCACAAAGTCGTCGAGATACGACCGAACAAACTCGTTAACGTATCCGCCCACAACTTCTTGTGTTATAAAATTATTAAAACAACTGGGTGCGTTTTTCAATCCGAACGACATAACGTTAAATTGGTAAAGTCCACCGTCGGGTGTCGCGAAGGCGGTATACTGTTTGGCGCGTTCGGTCATCGGGACCTGCCAATAACCATTTTTCAGATCTAATGTCGTAAAATTTTTTGCGGCGCCGATGTCCTTAATAACCTTGTGGATTATTGGAAGATTTTGCGCCGTGTCCTTTGTGATTGAATTTAATCGACGATAATCCACACAAAATCTAGGGCGGCCTTCCTTCCTTTTGGCGATTACGATCGGCGAACTATATGCCGTCGAAGAGGGCTCGATTATCCCATCGGCTAGCATCTCTCTCACTTGCTCCTGTATTGCTTTCTTCTTTTCCGCGGAATAACGGTACGGCGCAAGACGAAATGGTTTTTCGTCGGTGAGTACGATGTCATGTTTGACGTACGGCGTTTGTCGTAAAGAGCCGTGTCCGTAGAAAATGTTCGCGTATTCACTTAAAACTTCTTTCAACTCGCCCGCACGTTCGCTTGGAAACCCGTATTTCAGCCCCTCGAAAAATTCCTCGGGAGGCTCGACGAGCGCCGGCGGAGTACTGCGGTCGCGAGCTAGAAATACACGACGACGAGAATTTACTTCTATGTACAGCCAGTCCAAATAGTGGTCGTGGACTACCTTCTGTGCCTTAAGCCATGTTTTCCCGAGTGTCACTTCGGATTCAAGTTCCTCACACACTAGAAAACACACTTTTTCAGTTTGTCCGTTGATGGTCACAGAAAGCTCACAGGCACTTGAAACTTTCATAGTCCGACCTCTACACGCACGCCACCCGCTTACAAAGTGTAAAACACCTTCTTCTCCCACGGATTTTCGCCCAATCGCGATTTTATGCTTTCTTTCAAAGTTCAGAAGACATACGGAAGGGTATTGGCCAAAAAATGGTAACCTTACTGCTTCTCTTCGACTTTAGTAAGGTTTTTGACACCATACTACCATCGCGTCTGCTCGATAAACTACGGTCTATGGGGTTCTCCAGGGCTGCACTTGTGTGGATAAACTCATATTTTTCTAATAGCCAGCAGACAGTTTTTACCATTTCAGGTGGCGAGTCATCATGGTTAGCCACTAATTTAGGAGTCCCACAGGGTTCAGTCTTGGGACCCCTCCTTTTCTGCCTCTACATCAATGACGTACGCGACGTGTTAGATACTGGGGACATCCAGCACTTCCTTTATGCAGACGATCTGCAAATTTATATCCAAGTTCCCCGTGGTAGACTGGATGGGTGCATAGCACGACTCCAGCTGGCCGCCGAGGCGGTGTCGGGGTGGGTGGCTAGTGCCTCCCTCAAACTCAATGCGGGTAAAACTAAGGCAATTTTATTGGGGTGCAATAAATTCGTAATTGATTTTCAGTCCGACGTCCACACCCGCATTGACTTGGTATTGGTATCCCCTTTTCCGACTCTGTCAGCAGCCTCGGGGTGATACTTGATTCCAAGCTCTCATGGAAACCCCATGTAGATGCTCTTACGAAAAAATTTAATCGCCTTTTTTATAGTCTTCGCTTTTTCCGGAAGTATACAACCGAGGTGTTGTGCAGGAGGCTTGCCGAGGCGCTGTTGTTCCCTTACCTAGACTACTGTTCGGTAGTATTGCTGGATGCTTCCCAGGAAATACGAGATCGACTGCAGGTGTGGCTATCAAGTGACTGCAGCGGGGAGTTACTGGTGTGGCGAAGGAGAGTGGACTGAGAGCGGGCTTTCTCAATGTGAATTCCCTCAGAGCTCACATTGCGCAATTCCGTCAATTTCTTAGCGATAATCCGTTTTACCATCTTTTCGGAATCGCCGAGTCGTGGCTTGGCATAGTCCTGGATGACAGACTCATACAGATCGATGGGTTTAGTGTTTTACGTCAAGATCGTAATGTGAATGGTGGTGGTGTTGCCCTTTATATTCGTAATGACTACTCTTGCCCATAAGCAGGGAGGAGCTGCATGATTTCACCCCGGAGGAACTGAACTCACACCTTGCGGGTGTGTCAGTCTCGCCCAATGAAAATATAGATAATGCAATGGATATCATACAGTCGGCATCTGATGATGGCTTTTCTTTTCAACCAGTTTCCATTCCAGATAAAGTTCTCGTCATGTCTCATTTTACATCGCAGGCGAGGGGTGCGGATGATATACCGCAGAGGGTTGTAGTGAAGTCCCTACCAGTGTTGGGGAATTATATAGCTCATTTATTCAACTCCTCCTTTGCTCAGGGAGGCTTCCCGAGTACCTGGAAACTGGAACAGTTAGTGGCTTTAAAAAAGATTTCAACTCCATCCTCGGTTTCAGACTTATTGCCGTACTGTCTTTTCTTTCCAATGTGCTTGAGAAGATTGAACACTGCCAGATTACCAGCTATCTCTCCAGGGCGGGCAATCTCGATTCTTTTCAGGCAGGGTTCAGATAGCATCGCAGTACTCAGACAGCCCTGCTTAAACTAACTGATGGCATACATTTAGGCATTTACAGAAGGATGATAACCTTGCTGTTGCTCTTTGACTTCAGTAAGGCGTTTGACACCATCTCTCTCGAGGTCCGCATTGTCTGAAGCGGCACGGTTGGTGTCGACGTGGGCTGAGCGCTTGTCTCTCCGTCTTAATACTGGCAAGACCAAAGCAATTTTATTTGGTTCTAGAAAATATGTTAATGATTTGGTTAAAATGAGATTGCCAGACATTAATATGGGGAGCGGAGCGCTTGTACCTTTTTCCGGCGCCGTCGTGAGTCTCGGTGTTACATTAGATATTAAATTAACGTGGAAACCACAAGTTGATTGTATAACTAAAAATGTCAACAAAGCCCTTTACAGCCTGCGGTTTATAAGGAAATGTACCATCGAGGCTTTGCGCAGAAGACGGGTTGAAGCTCTAGTCTTACCACATCTTGACTACCGCGCTGTAGTGAGTCTAGATGCGTCGGACGAGCAGATTACAGAGACTGAACAACACATGTGTGCGATTTATATATAGTGTTAGGAGGGATGATCAAATCACCCCCTATAGAAAGCAGTTGCGCTGGTTGCGCGTTGACAGTCGAAGGATGTATTTTGCCGCCATCCTTATGTATAAAATCTTTCGACTCAATGAACCAAGTTATTTAGCGGAATTTTTCAGTAAACACCAGTCCAGATGCACTAGCAGGGGTGGTGCACAAGAACTCTCGGTGCCAAGAGTGCGCACGGAAGCTGGTATGAGATCTTCCAGGTCCATTGTGCGCGCTATTGGAATTCTCTCTTACTAAATCTGCGCAACCTTCCATCTTTGTGCGGATTCAAGACGGCGATCCTTAAACACCTCATCGAGCTCGATCCCTAGTCATCCAGAGACGGGGCCTGTGGTCTTAATGCTGTATAGACTTACACCCATACAGGGGACAGTCAGATAAGTTTTCTTTATTTTAATTTATTTTGTTTTGTCCCCTATACATCGTTTTTAAATTGTGTGAGTGTATTTATTAATGTGAATGGGCGCATGTGTGCAATGAGTGAATGTTTAAATTTTAGAATACAATTTTAGAATGACTGATAGATATAGACCGCATGATTTACCTTGTATGTTTGTATTTTAAGATAAGACGCTCTGTGATATTACCTGCTAAATATTTTTAAGACTGACTTTTTATTGACTGATTTTGTGTAAGACTGATTTTTTGTATTAAAAATTTTTTAACTTATGCTGTGATATCATGGATAGTAACTAACAATAAGTGCAATATTTATAGATTAGCGAAAAAATGAAGACTGTCATTTATATAGTATATACAACCATATATACATTGTATCAATCTATTTTGTATTTATATGCAAATAAACAAATATCTATCTATCTCTCTCTCTCTCGCTCCATATTTCTCACTCGCTATCATTGAATAAATTAGTTGATGGACATACTGCTTTGAATAGTATAAACTCGATATTTTAATAGTAATTTTTATACTCTGGTCGCGATATAAGAATTAGAGAGGGTTTGCTGCATCCAAAGGTCATTGAATGCAATCAGAATGCTATGAAATCAAGTTAGAATATAATCTACGCCGGAGTTTAATACATTACTTTTTGTTACAGTGCGACAAAAAGTTTCATTATAGGCATCGCTCAATGTTTTCAAGATGAACGTTATTGCACTTCATAAAGAAAGAAGAATTTTTACATCAATGGAAACAGATATTCAGGCCCGGTGATTGTGATCATTGCGCACCAGAATCGGGAATGCCTCGCTAGCTGCTAAAAATCACAACAGTGTTAAAAATTTCAATGCATTATTTTCATGCAGGGCATAAAATAGAATTTTATGTTTAAAAAATGAAGCCTAAAATTAAATTTTCCGCTTACTGAATTGATAATAATTTAAATTATTGATTCACAGCGACAATTTAAATAGTCAAGTTTCATGAAATGCATTATCCTTTTATCTGAGATTCTCAAACATTATGAATTAAATTAATTTCTAAAATATTGATTTTCGGTGTGTACGAATAGGTTTTTGTTATTTTTTCTCGATATTTCAGATAATTTTATAAATTACACTATTTTTTCAGCGTAATAATACTAAATTCAATTATTAATGTAGTATGCAACATAAGAATTATTTTCAGTTTTTCACTTGCTTAATAATAAGTCAAAAGAATTAGTATCTGATTTTGCGCTAGACATTACTTAATTAAAAATAAGGAATTGACTATGAACTTTCAACAATACAGTCGACCTGTCGAATTTTTTTCGCAGAAGCTGCAACAGTCGACCGACGGCGCGAGGCGAGAGACGGCGCAGCGGCGGCCGCTGCTCGGTCGGCGGGGAGGTACTCGGCGGGCCACCCTACTCCGCCCACCAGGCGCTTCATCTGCCGCTGTAGGTCTCTCCTGATTGGCCCGCTTGGCTAATTTTCAATCGATGATTACTCAGTGAGTACTGATTGAATCGAAAAATTTTATAACGATTTTCTTCTTAGAATTTTCTGCTCTATCCGATGCTGTAGAGCCTATTATACAGTGGGTTTACACCCTGTATATGTACCTGAAAATAATGACCCAGTTTCCTTTGACGTGGTTTCTATGTTTTCTAATCTACCTAGAGATCTCATTTTACAAGTATTAGCAAATAAATGGAAATATTTACAGTCTTATTTAAACTTGTCTAAACAAGAATTTCAAAATAGCATTAAATTATTACTTAGCTCAACGTACTTTTAACGGTAAATTCAATAAACAAATCATGGGTGCTTCTATAGGTTTTTGTACTAGCCCTTGGTTTGCTAAATCACTTTGGAGGCACTTGAAACAAATTGCTTAAATTCTATAAAAAATGATATCTGTTTATATAGAAGATATGGTGACGATTGATTCTTGATAATTAATAAAAGCAAGCTAGATTCTACATTACAATTGCTCAATTCTTGTCACCCGTTTTTAAAATTCACAGTAGAACACGAAAAATCGAAAATACATTGGTTATAAATAAGTACAGGAAACCCACTGCGTCCGGAAGACATATAACTTTTTTCCGCATCATCCTGTTGTACTAAAAAAAGTGATCATATCTAAATAGAATAGAAGATACTAGCTTTCTTAAAAATGTTTACAAAAATACCTTAAATTTAATTAAAAAATACGCTTAATTTCCTCTATGTCATTTGTATCTCTACCTATTTTAATTATTAGCATCCTTCGCTTGCAGTCTCTCATGAGATTTGGACTACTTTCATTTCGTTGACAGTTACGTTTCCCCTATTTTCTCTACTTTAGTTTGATTTCCCTCTCTTATAATCTTCATCATTTTGATAGATTCTCTTGTTTTCATATTCTAAATTTAATCAACGGACATCAGTTAGTTTATTCTTGACCTCTTTGTCGACACCATCTCGGTTTTATAAGTTATATGCATAAATGTTTGACTCATTTTTAATTATTGACAATATTCTGAAAAAATCTGTGAAACTAGCGGAGGTTCAAAGAGAGAGTGAATGCATCTTGTTTTTAACTTTAGTTTATTGCTTTTTACACACACGGTTTAATTAATTAAAAACTTCTCTGTATTGCCAGCACAGACGATTGTCCTGTGCATAATGTGAACTTCAGCCATAAGCCTTAAGGTATGTTATTTATATAAAAGTTACGTGCTCATTTGTTACAGCGTTATTTTATATTAGCTCATATATTATAATTGTAATATTTTTTAGCTTGAAGTAAGAGCCCTCGAAACGTCGCACGTTACATGAATAAAATATTAAATTTTTAACATTGGTCTAAGTTTTCTTTTTGCGTTCCATGAAGATCGATAGTTTCGTCTTTACTTGTTTAAAAATAAAAGGGAAAGATAGCTTCACCATTTATATAAATTAAGTTTATTAATTAATAATAAGATGATGAATTTATTATTCCTTAGTTATACACAATGTTAAAATGAATTTATCGACCATCAAGGAATATATATATACTGCTAAATTTTCTTTATTGTTACTATTTAGTGACGTTTCGTCATTGAGGGCTTATCAACGTATACCCTCCTCTTCAGGCGGACTAAACAGTTAAACCAAATAAACCATATAAAAATACAAAATTCACACTTCACGCAGAACAGCTACTTTACAGTCAGACAATCCTTCAAGAAAAATCAAAACTTTTAGGACTGAAAACAAAATAAATCGGGGAAATTAATAATCTATTCAAAAACATTTTCTTATAGAAAACTTTCCAAAAGGTTAAAATCGCGCGAAAACCACTCACTTTATCTTATACCACCACTTTCCTCACTCATTATTAATAGTAAAAATTTATACAATTAAATAAAGCTATTAAAATCGGTGCTTATGTGTGTTGAAGGATTGTTATAATAGAATTTGTGACTGCGTACGATGCAATAGTTTTTAAGGCTCAAGGTTTGTTTTAGTGTCTTGAAAGTAGCTGTGTTGCGTGAAGTGTGAATTTTGTATTTTTATATGATTTTTTCGTTTTGACTGTTTAGTCTGTCTGAAGAGGAGGGTATACGTTGATAAGCCCTCGAAACGTCGCAAAATAGTAGCAATAATGAAAATTTTGCAGTATACATATTCCTTGTTGATCGATAGATTCATTTTAACATTGTTTATTAACTAATGATAAAAAAATGTGTACAATTCATACAACAAGCTATAAATATTTAGGTTTTGTCATATACATAGAAAAATTCTCTGACGAATTAACTAAAGAAAAAAGAGTCAGTTTAAAAACATTAGTAGACAAATTTACAAAAAAGAAAGAATGTAAAATTAATGATTTTGCTCAATTAATTGGAAGATTGACTTCGAAATGTACAAGGTACACAGTAATGTTATATAGCATATATATTTAACCTGTTTAGATTATTTTTAAATGGATTACAATTTATAGTTAAAAGCAAAAAGCATGAGTCACACGGACTGTGATACCTCTAGGTTCCTGCAGAGCTGAATGGTTTTTTCACGGTTAGTCGTGAGCAATGTCCTATGGAGACCTACTCCCTAACACATTTTATCGCTGCAGTACGGCTGGATTGGGTTGGACGCTTCCCATATATATCAATTTTGGAGCGAAGTTTTAAGAATGATCGATAAAATTTTGTTTTACGCGAAAATAAATTACTTTCTAATTTGAAAATTTTTACAGAGGAAAAGTATAAGACGCTTCCATGTAATGGTTATGTCTAAAAACGATTTAAAAATTTTTTTTTACTTATCGAGTTGCAGCTCTCCTTGGCATTGTAGTTATTTCTAATTAAAACATAATTGCGAGCGAAGTATTTCGATAACGATGACAACAAAAAAATATTATTTTGTTTAGATCCAAGCTTTAACATTTGGTAAACCATAGGAGGTATTTGACTGAAATCGAGATTTACTAATTCATCAGTTAATCTCTGCATAACTATTTCACAAATTACTTTATCTTTTACATCGACAATAAGTTCTCTGAAAAAAAAAAACATATATCAGCTACACTAGCAATATCAACATATAAATATTAATCAAATATAAATATAGAATATATTTGACAAATAGATTTTGAAAATTGTAGCATGATCGTTATTTATATTTTATAAATTATTGATTAAAAACTTATTTTATTTTCATGAAATAAGATTCGTCCGTGATACACAGTGCCGCAACACTCATTCTGTATTTCCGTTCCGGGGATCTTTGGCGAATATTGATTCGCGCAGCAGGTCGTAAGTTCTTTAATCCAAAAACTTGACTTTGATATATAACCTCCAAGATTAAATTTTTTAGTACTTATGATCATAATACGAGTGTAAAATTTTGAGCTCTTTCCGATTACAGGTCCAAAAGTAGGCGGTCCATTTGAAAAAATTGACTTGACCTTGAAATGCTAATCACCGTCAGGGTCAAGATCAAAGCCAATGTTATGTCTCGAAACGTATATTCATTGCTACACTTTATTTCACATACCAACCTCTATCGAAACATCTCTTTAGCTTTGGCTGTACGCAAAAGCACAGAGATCGCATTCTTCAAAGGTCGTCCACACACACCTAAATACCATATTTTTCGCGCCTCAGGTGTTCAGATCAGCTACTAAGCGCAGCTGATTGCTTCACGCGCTGATCTGTCATTACTCGACGGATTCCTGACACACTTATCTTTACCACCTCTCTGGATTTTCGGCAGGAACCGAGGTATCCTGTCTGATCTAAAGAGACACATTAGGTAGTGTAACAGAATGCCTTTTATTCAATTCATAGTTTAATATATTAATTCATAGCTGAGTGAGAGAGGAGCGAGTGAGGCTCCCTTACGGTGGCCATACTCACAAGTTGCAGAGCTTGCAGAAGATAAGCGGCCGTGAGAGGGTTTCACCGGCTCTTTTCTCTCCAAGGACAGGAGTCCGAATGCACTGACCGACTGATAAGACGAGTGAATCTTCCGAAAACTTGCAACTACCGAGTAGACTTAGACTCTCTCGCTCGTCGTCTGTCGGTCGATCAGTCAGTCCGCAGTTCACCAGCGAACAATAAGCACCAATCTTGGCGCGCGCGCTTACTATAAGTAAATTTGTAACGACCGAAACGTATCTAATATATTTTATAGGTGCAACTAACAGTGTAGTCCATCGAACGCACTCCTTCCCCAATAAAAATATCAAAGGAAGAAATAAAGTGCAATCTCCGAGGGTTTCGGCATCCGCCGTCCACCGCGCAGCTTAACGGAGCCACGCCAATAAGGACTCAACGAGGAGCAGACATGCAACAACACGAGCCGGATAAACACTAGACAGTGTGATTCGGGTCGTAACAGTAGTCCATTTTTGAGCTTCAATTAGAGACAGATCGAGACGATTGAGCCGATCACAGTCAGAATCCCTCGAGTAGACAGACATGTCAAGTATACGCGATCTCTCTCGGATAGTCTTTAATAAACGAATAACGTTTAAACTATAAAACACTCTGACTCATAATTCTAACTCAACCTCAAGATAAACAATTGGATACTAAAGTTATCTAATTGAGACGGTAACCGTACCACATAAATTATATATATATATCTATAAATAATTTAAATAATAATTATTTACGTCCCTTCCGGTCGTAACACCAAGGTTACCACTGAACAACCAGGGAAAAATTTTAAACCCTCTAAGTCAAACATTTTCCCTTCAGCTGGAATTTACCATGTTATCCAACCATCCTGGGACTTTTGGAACACCCTGTATAGGACAAAGTAAGAGAAAATTAGGTATTAGGATTAACGATCATTGAAGATGCCTTAGAAACGAAGGTACTAGACACAGTACACGATATAGATTTCAACAAAGATAAGATTTCATACTTTTCTCTTCGCGTACTGAATGAAATATTCCGAAATTTGGTAGAAACTCCGAAAATTCACTATAGAATTAGACTTAACAGAAAAAATTGTTAAAACCAAAAAAAGTTAAAAATGTTATTTAATTCGTTAGAAACTATTCATCTCGGTGCCACTTGCTTTTCACGTGAACTACAAAACGGTCAGTGGCATGATGGCATAAAAATTTGGTACGTCCACCTCGAAATCTATTTCATATTTTTTGTATAATATACTGACAAGGGGAACCCGAGGAGTCCGGGAAACCGATTTCGCTGAAACTTTTTAAAATGGTTTCGTGTACCTTAAAATGAAGCTGAGTACCTATAAGTCCTTCAAATGGGCTATAAATTCGAAGATAACTAAGCAATTAAAATTGCTAGCGACTAGTATAAAATAGCAAATAAAAATAGGAAAAATTTCCTTTAATTCTTATTTTTATGCGCGTCCTTAACATTTTTCGTTCACAAGTTATGGATGATTGAAAATAAGGCTGAATATTACACCTGAAATAAACTTCAGTTTTCGCACTATTTTTCAAGATAAAATTGTACTTAAATTTCAATCATCCATAACTTTTGAATGCAATAAGGTAACGACACAAATGAAAATGAAAATGCAAGGAAATTTTTTTTCCTACGTTCATTTACTTTTTCATACTAGTCAAAAGCAATATTAAATGCTGAATTATCTTGATTTAAAGCAGCATTATTTTTTTACATATTTTGCTTAATCTGTCATGGTCTTCGAATTAAGGGTCCATTTGAAGGACTTATAGGTTCTGAGCATCACTTTTAGGTACATGAAACCATTCTATAAAGTTTCAGCCAAATCGGTTTCCCGGACTCCTTGGGTTCCCCGTGTGAGAGTTTGACGGTCAACATAAATTTTTAATATTCTTATCAGCTGTAAGAGTTGGGATAAAGAACGAATTGGTTGATCACCTCGAGCCAAAGGATTTTTCTTATTTTTGTGTTGGTGTACTGTTATATTATCAGTCACTTTATGCTTTATGAAATAAGCTTAACAAAATCGAATTCAAGGAATAAAAATTATGATGTTGAAAATATTGCAAACAAGAAAAATTTTGAATATTCCGTTTCACCCAAGGCTACCTGCTGGGTTCATCGATAAGCTTATAACTTCAGTAAGCTAATAAACTTCATCCGATTTTTAGCAATTTTTTCTTGGTGTGCCCGATTCTATAGTACATTTCCAGAATTCCTGCCAAATTTCAAAACATTTCATTCATTATACGAGAAGAAAAGTATGAAACCGCGACTCGTGAATTAACTATACTCTATCGGGAAAAGAGAGTCCTCCGGTATCCCCTTAACCCATTAAGGACGGGACGGACACTTTTTTCATACTATTTTTAACAGCTTTATTTACTGTGATATCGGTCCTATAAAAAATTGAGATTAGTCATTTCTGATGTAAAATTGTCTGAACTTTCTATCTATGTAGTCAGAATTGTACTAAAATGCATAGTAAAAAAGTTATAATTATTTATTTAACAAATAGCACAAAATTACAAATGAAATTTTTTTTCATTTAGTATTCTTGCTTCGAAATCGTCAGTGGATTCCGGTGATTAGAGTAATTTTTGCAACCACCGATCCTAACCTTTAAAGCTTCATCGATATTTTTCCATTTCATTTATTAAAAGTCGAAATATATCAATTTAAGTGTTTGAAGTAATATAAAATTCAGTAATTCCGAATTATGTAGTATACATAAATTTTTGCTACGACTCTCATTAATTGATTTAGAATGTTTGCATTTGAAGCTTTAATTTCATTTTTTAGTCGACACTGTGCGATTTTTTGAAACCAAGATATTGAAATTTGAAAATTTGATAATTTTAAACTACGATCCTGCAAGTTCTCATGTTGGTGCAAACCATGGAAATATCAAAACATGAGTTTTTTCTTGAAGCTCCGATATCTCCACTTAAAAAAATCATACATAGCTCACTAAAAAATTAAATTAAAGCTTAAAAGATAAGCTTTATAGAGAAATTAGTTAGATTTATGGAAAATTTTTTCGTTAAATCGTATACTGTAAAAATACGAAATAGTACATGTTTTAGGTATTTGACATTATTTCCAACATTTGAAGTACAATATCTTGGCTTTTAATAAATGAAATCAAAAAATTTCTACGAGGCATTAAAGGTTAGGATCTATGGTTGCCGAAAGTACTCTAATCACCGAAATACACTGATGATTTCGATGCAAGAATACAAAATGAAAAAAAAAATTTCACCTGTTATTTTGTGTTTTTTGTTAAATAAATAATTATAGCTTTTTTACTATGCATTTTCTTACAATTCTGACGATATAGATCGAAAGGTCAGACAATTTACAACAGAATGACTAATCTTAATTTTTTATAGGACCGATATCAGAGTAAATAAAGCTGTTGAAAATAGTATGAAAAAGTGTCCGTCCCGTCCTTAATGGGTTAATGACACATTGAAGTTCTCTATCTCCGATATGATTTAATTTCTTCCGTATTATTTACGGCCTCGGCTACTTATACCGACTGTGTCATAAATTTGTTTCTCCACGGTCTTGATAAACTATTATTTTCTTATATAGATCAGTGAACAAAAGAACAGAGTTAAAGTAAAATAAAAGAATTTATGGAACAGCCAGAATGAATCTCTTTATACATACGCTCTGTATACGAGGCTTACATCACGCACTTTTATGGATAACTAGCTCTTGCTCGCGAAAACAACAAAGAGGCAGACCCAAGTACAGATTGTCCCTCTCTCTCGCACTCTCACATGACATATTAAGTATTATATGGCCGTCATTTAACATAGTGTGCTTATACAGGATGGATTAATTTTGGATAACAGGACATATACCATTCGATAGATCTCAAAATTCTAAGAATAACGTATATTTCTCGTTTTTCGATCCGACAATTAGTTTCCGAGTTATTAATTGTTAAAAGTTAAGAAGATGAGCCAATCAGCGGACGGTTATAGCGGACGGCAGTATCGGCGGCGAAAGCTGGAATGGAGTAGCGCGAAGAGGTGGGGAGTGGCGCTCGTCGCTCGCGGTCGCGCGTACGCTTGCACCGACCGCGGAGGGACGCAGGGACAATTGAACAGCTAGCTGAGCTAGCTTACACCAAAAGTTGATTGTCGCTTCCTTTTTAAAAAATGCTGGATAGCTTATTTATATCATAAAACTTATTCAATCATTTTAATAGTCGACAGTAATCATTTCAATACTTATTGATAAAAAATATTAAATCTTGCAATGAACAGTATTAAAGATCTAAGCAGGTAAAAGCTTAAATTTTTTAATTAAAAAATCTGGTTTTGTTAAGTTCTGAAGATTCAGAAAATTTTGGGGTCTACTTAAAGTGTAGAAAGATACATTTAATATTAAATTTACTACGTAAATAATC
>UELU01079739.1:0-12482 GCA_900490025.1 Megastigmus dorsalis
TTTACAACCATTTGGTAGAATAAATATGAAATTGTGTTGGGGGATAACAAATCATACTTGCCAAGATTTTACCTTTTCAAAGGTAATTTTTTTATTAGTATTTCAGTTAATCTAATCTTTAATTTTTATTAACTTCGTCAAAATTTTAAACAGTTTTCATTTCATTATTGATTTTACAGTATTTTTGTCCTCTTTTCGTAAGTGTTACTTACTCTCCTGATTATTTAGGTAGTAAATTTAATATTAAATGTATCTTTCTACACTTTAAGTAGACCCCAAAATTTTCTGAATCTTCAGAACTTAACAAAACCAGATTTTTTAATTAAAAAATTTAAGCTTTTACCTGCTTAGATCTTTAATACTGTTCATTGCAAGATTTAATATTTTTTATCAATAAGTATTGAAATGATTACTGTCGACTATTAAAATGATTGAATAAGTTTTATGATATAATAAGCTATCCAGCATTTTTTAAAAAGGAAGCGACAATCAATTTTTGGTGTAAGCTAGCTCAGCTAGCTGTTCAATTGTCCCTGCGTCCCTCCGCGCTCGGCGCAAGCGTACGCGCGACCGCGAGCGACGAGCGCCACTCCCCATCTCTTCGCGCTGCTCCACTCCACCTGTCGCCGCCGATACTACCGTCCGCTATAGCCGCCCGCTGATTGGCTCATCTTCTTAACTTTTAACAATTAATAACTCGGAAACTACTAGTCGGATCGAAAAACGAGAAATATATGTTGGTCTTAGAATTTTGAGATCTATCGAATGGTATATGTTCTGTTATCCGAAATTAATCCATCCTGTATATACATATCAAAAAGTCAATTTAGAAAATTTTTATATAAGCTCATTTTTATTACTTGCTAGTTCTGTGTTATTTTGTGACCATACAATTACGGTCGAATCAAAGTGATTGTTTTCCCTGTCTGAAGTCGAGATATTTCATGCGATCAGTCGATAAGAGGCATTGATAAGCCTAGTTATTGTTTTCATTACGTATTTTTATTATTTTATATTGCAATGTCGCAAAAAAGTAAGACGTTCCACTCCCTCTCATAAAATGTATGAAACTGATACATCCAAGAACACCTACGATGATATAGTTACCGTTCCAAATCCTGATAATTCTGGTTCTGATGCATCAGATTTCGATACTGATTCGGATGATGAAATTTCTAATATAACTTTCAAAGAAGCTTGTAAAACCCATACTGAAGCTCAAACTAAATTAGAAGGAAACCATATTTTCAATTGGGTGGAAGGAGAAAAAAAATATATTGATGATATGGAAGACAAAATTTTATTGGAAGTGAGTCAGTAGAACTGTTTGAAACATTTTTCTGTACGGAAATGAAGCAATATATTATAGACGCTTGTAAAGAAAATAATTTCGATTTAAATTTACAAGACTTCAATACATTTGTGGGAATAAACATTTTGACTTCATTCAACAAAAGGAAATCTCAGAGAGACTACTGGTCAATAGATCCCTTTTTATCTTGTAACGTTGTTTCCTCTGCAATGCCACGTAATAAGTTTGAAGAGATCAAATCAAAATTAAAATATTCAAAAACAAAAGATAAAAATCCGACTGACTATGGTTGGCGTGTCCGTTCACTACTAAACCTATTTCAAACTAATATTTTGAAGTTCGGTATATGGAGAAGTGCTCTTTCCATCGATGAAATGATGACTAAGTCTTATGCGAGGACGGCACTAAACAATTCATTCGAGGAAAACCCATACGATTTGGTCTCAAATTCTGGGGTCTCTGTACTTCCGATGGTTTCGTATTAGGTCTTCACTTATACTGCGGAAAAAATTCTACAACGGAAAGTAAATTTAGTAAGTGTGCATTAGGTTCTCGGGTTATAATGAACTTACTACAACAGTTTTTCGGTGTTATACCTCCGAGCAAAATGTCTATGTTCCATGTATATTTTGATAATTTTTTTACAAGCTTGAGTATGCCGTGAAGCATGATAAGAACATGAATTACATTACTGTGATGGATTCAAAACCAGTTTCGATTGTTTCTACTGCTACAGGAGTAACTCCATTATCCTCTTCAAAGAGATATAGTAAGAAAGAACGAAATAAAGTTGAGATACCTTTTCCGAGGGCTATTAGTGTCTATAATAGTTTTATGGGTGGCAATGATGTCCACGTCGGACATTGTAACAATTTTCTTCAGAGTATTCGTTCAAAAAAATGGACGTGGGTAGTTTTTTCAAGACTAATCCAAGCTTCGATTGTAAATGCTACTGTAATATTCAATGTTGTCAGTGATGAGGGAAACAGAATTGGAATAAAAAATTTTGCACTTTCAATAGTTAAAAATCGCGTCGAAAATCAACAAAAAAATCAGGCCTTTTGGTCGTTAATGGGTTAACGTCAAATGTGCAGGTTTGCTCATGCCCACTTTCAACGCTGTATAGAAGAATCAAATCGGTCAGAAATGATCATGCAAACCATGTTTTCTGATAGATTTTTTAATGAGCTTACAAAATCCGGCGTGAAAATTCCGAGAAATAGCTTTTTTGAGACTCATTTTTGAAATTTTAGGGAAAAAAAGTGAATTTTTTCTGTTTTTTTTTAAAAAAATACAAAATATTCACCGGGAATCCGTTGAGCTAGAGGTCTAAAACATCCAGAAATCGTGCACAAACTATTTATCAAAAATGAACTTGGCGAATCCAAAATGGCGGCCGAATGTCAGAAAAAATAATGAATTAATGATTAATTTTTTACTCGAAAGGAATCTCTTTATGAAAAAATTTCACGGAACACAATAGTGTTTAGAATCATCCAAATATACGTGTGAATTTTTCCAGGACGTTTTGGAAAATGTTTTAATTTTCCCGGAAAATTTCCAGAACCAAAAAATCAAAAGTGACCCAAAACATATCGGAAAAATTCACACGTATTGTTCGGGTGATTCTAAGCACTTTTTGTTCTATGAAACTTTTTCGTCAAGCCAATCATTTTCGAATAAAAAAAATAGCAAAGTTTTATTCTTGTTCACACAATTAATGCGTAACAGGACACGGTATTATTTAGTTTTTTTTTTATTCGAAAATGATTGGTTTGACGAAAATGTTTCATAGAACAAAAAGTGCTTAGAATCACTCGAAGCATACGTGTGAATTTTTCCAATATGTTTTGGAACCGCGGGTAGGAAAATTAAGTAGAGACGCTTGACCTGCGGTACGCGAGAGACGCGAATACGACAGCGCGTGATCGACGACTGTGCGAAAGAATTTGCCAGTGTGTGTTATGTGTGATTGTGCTGCCGAGCGCCGAATCGTTATAAAATAATTTTTTTGCTTGTTAGTATTTGTGTAGTTTAACACAAAAGACTTGAACAAGAAGATAGTCCAAAGTTAAAGTCTGAAAGCGTCTAATGTTCGTTAGCTTGTGGGTAAAAGAAAGCAGACGTTTACATTGGCGATTGGCATAGCATTCGCATCGCCAAGTGAAATATTAAAGTGTGTCTGCCGATAAAATTTTTTCCCTTTCTTTTATTTTTTTTTTATTGCCGTTGTCAGAATAAGTTGATAACAATCATATATATTATATGTAAATCAAGATGATATGTAAAGTGACTGAAAATTTTTAATTTTCTGAGAATTTTATTGATTTTAGCATTGGAATTTTATTAAAGGTAAATGCAAATTGCGTGAATGCCAAAGTCGTGCAGAGATACTCATCTATTGTCCGCACCTTGCCGAAAGCCGGCCTCATGGCCGACCGGGTGATGGGCTTATGGGAGCGGTCTTTCTATGAACGGAAGGCAACTCCCAAACTAATAGCGAATTATCGAGTTTGCCGTGCGATGCGGCCCGTGCGCCGGCAAAGGGAGATCCTGGATGAGGAAGCGAATCACCTTTGACTTCTGCTGCTGAAAAGACCGGAGGCCGGCGTCCTAGCCTATCCCGGAAAATCAGCATCGGCAAGTGCTCTTCGTCACGTGATGCTTGCCGGAAACTCTTCAGAGAGCTGAACTCCTTGTTCGGGGAGGGAGGCTCGAGAGAGCGGAGGTGAACTAGCGGGACGAGGCATGCTATACCCCGGCATGATGTACCCAGTCTGGCATCGCTTACAGACATTGTGTTGGCGCCATGCCAGCTGTCCCCATAGACGTGGGGATCCAGAGGATCAGTTACATGGCAGGACGAATTTTTTATGTTGCAGAGAAAATGGATTCAAAGAACGAACGTCGACGAGGAGAGAGACAGGAAACGCTAAGCATGGAGATATACCTTACGACGGCAACAACACAGGAGAACAGGAAGAGAAGAGGAAGCGCTGCGAGCTTCGTGAGCGCCCTCAGCGATACGGACAGTTTGGGATACGGAAGATAAAGACTTGCGAAGTGTTGACAATATGCTTCAACAGCTTACCAAGATGGACAGAGCTTCGGAAAAGCAGAAGAACATCGCGAAAGATGTCAAGGATGGCCCTAAGATCTTAATGTCCATGCTTGACGCGTTAAGAAGAGAGAAAATGCAAGAGGGAAGAACACCGGCTGAAACAAGGACGCACAAATGCATAGGAAGTCTATAGGAGAGCCCGGAAACAGTAAACGAGACAAGAAAAGCCGTGGAGAAGCAGAAGCTGACCCACATCGTTCAGCTGCCTGCGCTGCGGACAAGTGACGGCGGAGGTGACGCTGATGTGAGAAGAAGGGAATCCACATCAGCTGAACCAAGAGTCGGCACAAGTCGCACACACGGAGATTGGGAAATGGTGGAAGGCCGCAAGAAAAGGAAACAAAAGAAGAAAAAGACACGACAGACGACACGAAAGGACGGCCACACCCACAATCGATGGGAAGGGGCAGTAGTCGTGGTACCTAACGAGGGCAAGACGTTCGCAGACATGGTACGGACGTTACGTACAATCGATGACCCCGACAAAAAAATTTATGCTCAAGTCACAATTACTACAAGAGTCATCAAAGATTTAACTCCAAAGGTCACTCCAGAGATCCTGGACTGGGACTACATAACGGAGACATCAGAAATACGAGACGCACTGAGTACGGTACTAGGACATAACACGGATGGAAAGATCTCAGTCCTCGGCCCGAATGGCCGGGGGCAGAGGATGGCCATCTGTGAGTTAAGCCATCAAGACGGGACGCGACTCCTAGGTTTGTCAGCAACCGCATAAAGACCCAGCTGAAGTGTCTCGGTTACGGACACTGCCGATGGGACTGCAATGGACCGGACAGACACGATAGATGCTGGAAGTGTGTGAGGGCCGGGCACCGGGCCGGGGTTTGCAAAGGCGCTCATGCCTGCTTTCACTGCCCATCGCAGGAGGGCAGGGGGGCGGCGCACGTTCCCGGCACCGCTCAGTGCCCCGCATTCAAGACAGCTTTGACGGAGACAAGATCCAGACAGAGGACAAGAAGCATGTGACAAAATGACGACAATACTCCAACGTAACCTGAACGGTAGCAGTCTGGCCCATGCGCTACTGCCCCAGCATGACGAGGAGAAGGACGTTGAAGTCATGATCAGCGAACCGTACAGAGACATAGACACTCCGACCTGGTACGTTAATACCTCCTGCTTCGCGGCGCTATGGAATCGGGAGGGGGAGAAGATACCGCGTCGCGAGTTATAGAACACGGGAGGGACGAAGATTTCGTATGGGCGAGGGTGACTGATGTGACGTACGTCAGCGTGTACCTCACCCCGAACTGTAGTGCCTCGGATTTCGAACGGATGGTGACGTCTCTCGAGGACACGTTAAGGGACATCACCGGCGATATAATTCTCGCGGGCGACGTTAATGCCACGGCCATTGAGTGGGGCATGAACACGACGAAGAAACGCGGACGTTTACTGTTGGAGATGGCCGCTAGGCTAGATTTAACGATGGCAAACGAGGGACGGATAACGACATACAGAAGACCTGATTTCGGATCATCCATTCCCGACGTGACGTTCGTGACAGACAAACTTATACCGAGTCAAGAGATGGCGGGTATTCGAGGGCTACACGGCCAGGGATCATCAGTTCTTTGACGTGACGGATAAGACCCGGACAAATAATAGGACCTTCCCAGCCCCAGTAGGATGGAACCTCAAAAGACTAGACCACCATAAAAAAAAAGTCGTGCAGAGAATTTTTTTTTGGGTTTGCGACAGTTATTACTATATCATTATCTCATATCTTATATCATTATATACAGATAGATTATCTGAGGATTAGGAATTTGACGTTTTTTCTCTCTCTTTTCGGTGCGAAATCGCGATATTCGATTATTAATCGAAGGGGAGATATACTCTTCCAGTGACTGTTTGCTACGTCTCCGTTGCTACGGTTTTATAGGCGACTGCGCGGCGATTATACGGCCGCGGACTTTGTAAGAGATTCGGAAATAGGTTTGGACGATCAGATGATTAGCGCTCGTTGAGAAGAGAAGCTCGGAGAGGTGGTAGAAGAAGCGAAATTCGCTGTGCGGACGCGAGCGGAAGTGCTACGTAGGATGCAAGGTGGCACAGGACAATTGTACGATGTTACGAATTTACCAAGTTGAACCCCCGGAAATGAATAACCTGTGTAGGGTCATGTGGGTGGCTGCTCGCCGAGGAGCGGTCAAGGATACCATGGGGTTGGGTTATTCCAAGTAACCTAGACGAAGGAGACCCGCAAGGAGCCGACCGAGCCCAGCGAGACAGATGAAGAAGAGGGGAACCTCGAGGAGGGGACTTTGGGCGGCGTGGCAGAGGCGACGACGACAGAACCGCTAACCGCCATAGAGATGCAATGGCGGGAAATAAAGGCCCACCTCGAAGTCGCTCGAGAGGCACACGGAGCTACGGTTCGCACTTTCAATGACTCGACGGGCCGGATAGACGCTTTCCTCGAAAAGCACGAGGAGCAGGCGTAGAGCAAGCGGCCTGGCCCAACGACTGAGTTGCATCCTGTAGCCGAGCAACAAACTGTAAGTGATAGATCTTCGTATATATCTCTTTCTCTCTCTCGCTCTCTCTCTCTCTCGGAAAGTAGTAGAAGACGTGTGGGACATCGCTCCTGCATTTTTGACATCTGCACCCTTGCTCACTGCATCTGTGCGAGCTTTTACTGTTCTAGATGATCCGGCCTCCCGCAGGCTCCATACGTAGAGAGCATTGTCTGCACAGTTCCAATTTTTGAGCCAGGGTGATCGCTTTACTTTAGAAATTACGAGAGAGAGGTTAGGTGAGTCACTGCGAGTCACTGTTATTCTTCGGAGTTCTGCAGATTCACACGACCAAGCATGAATGCGAATAATGATGTCAAAACCGCTTCTCCTGGCCTTGAATCTGTCGCAGGCTTGCCAGACAGAAAAATATTTGTAAATGAAATGCTCTCATTTAAAAAATTTAGAAAGTTTATGGGTCTCAAGCAAATCGCTTTGGGTTTGGGATTTAAGTATGTCTGGCGCAGCGGTGGTAGATTTTTGATCAGGAGGAGGGGAGGTGAGTGTGCGCATATTTTCAACTCTGCTGCTGATCTGCAGGTGATAACTGATGCTTATTGTAGAGGGATTGGCCTACCTTCTCATCAAATGAATGTTGAAGAGAGGGGAGGCCAACCTAACACTGGAAGCGCTGCTATACCGCCTGTATGACTGCAGCGAGGGGTCCTGCTGGCACGGCGATGTAGAGAGCACTGAGAGCGGCCTTTCTCAATGTGAATTCTCTCAGAGACCATATTGGGCAAGTGCGTCAATTTTTTGCTGCTGGTCCGTCCTACCATTTGTTCGGGGTCGCGGAGGCGTGGCTTGGCCCAGTCGTCTATGACAGTCTAGTCCAGATTAAGGAATATAATTTAATACGTATTGACCGTAACATTCACGGTGGTGGTGTTGCCCTGTTCATCAGCAACGATTTCAAAGTCAAAGTTTTATCATCTTACAACAGTACTGGTATGACAAAACCACTTATACCAGAATACGTTATGTGCAAGGTAGATAGAGGCAACTCTCCACCGGTCATAGTTGCGATAATATATCGGCCCCCAAAAATAGAGTTTCATAGTGATCCTGATTTTCTTTCATCCTTGCGGGATTTGTGCGGTAACTATAGCCACAAAACAATTATGGGGGATGTGAATGCGGATTTTTTGTCGACGGATGGAGATACAGAGTTTATTCGAAATCTAGCGAATGAACTGTCCCTTAAGATCACCCATAGATTGACGTAATGCTTGTCGAAGATAACGATACTGTACGTGACTATGGGAACAACTTGGCACCTTTTCGCAGCAAACACAACATTAATGATGTCACTATCGACCTTTGCATAGTTTCTCCTCCAAACCATGTTTTTAGTTATAAAGATTATCGTAAGATAAATTATGAGGAGCTAAATGAATTTTTGAGTCGCTGCGACTGGTTGTCATTTGAAC
Organism: Megastigmus dorsalis; assembly: GCA_900490025.1. NCBI lineage: Eukaryota > Metazoa > Arthropoda > Insecta > Hymenoptera > Megastigmidae > Megastigmus > Megastigmus dorsalis. The sequence continues at coordinate 8,410 of UELU01079739.1, forward strand.
CAAACACATTAGAGTCGGACTTTGACCTGAATAGAGCGCTTGAATGTCTTGATTCCAATCTCATGGCAGCTATAATTGAACTAGCTCCATCAAAGATCGTAACTCCTCGAAAAGGTAAAACACCATGGATTGGAACTGAGCTTTAGATTCTCATTGACAAACATAACGCCACGCACAGACGCTATAAAAAGACCGGAAGTGCTGCGTTGCAGGATGAGTTTTTCCGTTTACGCAATGAGGTTGAGGAGCGCATGGATCACGAGCGTACCTCTTTTCTAAGCAATCATTTAAATGAAGCTCTTGATCAGGAAAAAGACATCTGGAGGGAAATGCGTAACCTTGGCCTCTTGCCTACAAGCAGGGAGGAGTTGCATGGTTTCACCCCGGACGAGCTTAACTCATACTTTGCTGGTGTGTCACTCGCACCCAATGAAAACATAAAAATAATGGACATAATTTTATCCGCGTCTGAAGATGGGTTTTCCTTCAAACTAATAAATTTTGCTGACGTTGTACTCGCCGTTTCTCATTTTTTATCATAGGCGAGGGGTGTGGTGGTGAAGTCTCTGCCAGTGTTGGGGAATTATATCGTCCCTTTATTCAACTCCTCCTTTGCTCAGGGAGTCTTTCCGAGTACGTGGAAGGAGGCACAGTTAGTGGCCTTAAAAAAGATTTCCGCTCCTTCCTCAATTTCGGACTTCCGTCCGATCGCCCTACTGTGTTTTCTTTCTATGGTGCTTGAGAAGATTGCACACTTTTCAGGCAGAGTTCAGACAGTATCACAGTACTCAGACAGGCCTGCTTAAATTGACTGATGACATTCGTATAGGCATTGATCGAAGGATGATCACCTTGCTGATGCTCTTCTACCTCAGCAAGGCATTTGACACCATCTCTCCTTCGAGAATGTTGAGCAAATTGCGCGATCGCGGGCTTTCGAGGACTGCACTCCTGTGGATTAAATCATATTTACAAGGCCGTACTCAACGCGTCTTATCTAAAAACGGTTCTTCTTCGTGGGTTCAGACAAATTTAGGTGTACCACAGGGGTCGGTCCTCGGGCCTTTGCTCTTCAGTCTCTATATCAATGACCTCAAAGACCTCTTTGATCGTGGGACGGTCAAGCACATTCTATATGCCGATGACCTCCAGGTTTATCTGCAATTTTGACGTATTTTGCTGCCATCCTCACGTATAAAATCCTTCGGCTCAATGAACCAGCTTATTTAGCGATATTTTTTCACAAATACCAGTCCAGGAGCACTAGCAGGGGTGCTGTACAAGAACTCTCGGTGCCAAGAGTGCGCGCGGAAACTGGTATGCGATCTTTCCGGGTTCACTGTGCGCGCTTTTGGAACTCTCTTCCAGGTAATCTGCGCAACCTTCTATCTTTGCGCGGATTTAAGATGACGGTTTTCGAACATCACCTTGAAATCGATTCCTAGTCATCCGGAGACTAAACCTGTGATAATCTTAGGATTATTGAACAAAATTACCGACTTACACCTCGCACTAGGGGCAAGCAGATGAGTTTGTGTTAACTTATTTTGTTTTGTCCCCTATATTATGTTTTTAAAAGTGTAAGTTTATTTATTGGAGTGAGTGTGTATTGAATGCCTGGATTGAGTGAATGTTTCTTTTTATTTTTAAATGTTTGTAAGATAGATATTGACTGCTTTTGTATTTTTGTTTATGTGCATTTTTAATATAAGACGCTCTGTGATATTACTTTTAAGGTTCCAAACATATTTTGAGACTCTTCAAGTTATTATGCCTGTGATATCATAGAAAGACTGCATGCAATTTCTTATAAGACTGATGAAGCGTATTATTGTATAATTTTATTATTTGAAATGTATTGTTATACTCGAATATTATGTCATTTTTGAATACCTATACAAATAAATGAATATCTATCTATCGATCTATCTCTTAATGTCGCGCCCTTATCTCTCTCCACGGACATCGAATGCGACTTCGCAGGAGCCTTTATTCAAGAATGTGTTTATTGCTTATTTTCTCGTTTAACTATAATGCTCGTTATTTGAGGCCCGGTGTAGCTTGTATAGCGTACTCGCTATATCTAAGAAACCGGTAAGAGGCAGAGCGGCAGAGGAGCGGTGTTTCGGAAGCGTTGCCCATAGAGTACTGTAGCGCAGGCGAGTAGTCGCACTTAGGTAGATAGATGAGAATATAAAAGTATAATTATGTGCGGAAACTAAATCCCCGTTACAAGTATAAGATAGTCTAGAAAAAACTTTGGCCTATAGCCATAACGAAGCTCCTGGTCATTTGACTCGAAAATTGGCTGCAGAATTCAGAACTGCTGTGGATGATCGTTGTTACGACTTACGTTTGGTTTCAAAGAAAAAATTGAATCTCACTCGTTTTGCAGCTTAACAAAGACTGGAAAAATGTTTAGCCTATAATAATAACGAAATTCCTAGTAATTTAAGGGGTACCACCAGTATGACCGCCAGAAAAAAGGTGATATTTGGGAATTAAATTAAAAAAAACTAATGAAGCAAATCTTTTAGAATTTCAGGGGCATTTTTATAAAATATTAAAGAAACTACAATAATTTTTTTTTAAATAATAAATTTTTGGGGAGTTATGACTCACCTCCCGGATCTCAAAAAAAAAGTAACGCAACTCCTGCAGTGGTAGAGTTTTAAAAATAAGTCAAATTTTTCATTAAAAAATAGCGGTTCTATTTATGGCAAATTAGCTTTTTTCAAGCAATCAAAAAATCATAGGTCATGGTATGCCAAATCATATATCAAACAAAGCTTAAAAAGAGTCAAGTGGATAAAATGATTTTTGATCGAGTTAGAGCTGCAGCAAATTTAAAAAAAGGTTGTTTTGAGAAAATGCGTTTAAAGTTTTAACTACTGATTTCATAGCTGTAAATCGATAAATTTCTTACCTTTATTCTCTTCTTAAAAAGTGTCTGCTGGGCTGCTGTAGCTCTCCGTGCAATAAAATAACAATACAATAACAGCTGTGACTTCGGATAAATCGTAGTAAAATTTAAAAATTTTCAATTCGACCCTCCGTCTGCATTATCTCACGATAGGAGGAAGTATAAATCTATCAATAGTCGAAGTATCGCCCAAAAAGAATAGTTGAAGACGCTTTCCTTGGAAAAAATACAAGCAACGCACAACCCGAAATATGACACGTGCAGGCATGCCTCGAATACACAGTACCCTTAGGGTAATAAAAATCGGCACCAAGCGAGCGAGGAAGCGAGCGCCGAGACACTTGATAATAGACTCAGTATTGAGGACCACCAGCATTCCTTTTTCCGTGCCTTATATTTTTCTGTTTAGTCATAAATTAAGCTTAAGTGTAACACTGAGCGATAGCAGACCGAGAAAGAAAGCAATGCCTATGGGAAAATGTGACGTTCAAAAAAATACACATCTTATGTCCGAGGAAAACTCAACATCTGGTCGCGGTAACGAACGTTCTGCTAGGGCCATAAAAATCGACACAGCCTTAAGTGATTACCGAGAGCCTATCCGGTATATACATAAACAAATATGTAACGATTCTGTAGCAAACCAAATCCGCGATAGCCGACGCTAAGTCCAAGCATAAAGAATAAACAGAGCATCGCTATTGTAAATCTTAACTATTTTTCCTTTTTAATATTAAAACTTCAATATTACTATAATATAACACTCATTTCTGCGCAAGTAAATATGTATGTTCTGTTTATATGTATTACATCTTAAGGCAAATCCAATGCTTATGGAAAGCATGATGTCCACGAAAACTACAAATCTTATACAATTAACTGCTTATTCTAAAATATTCTTATAATATTATATAATAAATTATAGTGTCTAATTAAGTAAAATAAATCAAGCGCTATCTTATATCGAATTTATATATTACTTTATAAGCCATTATATTTCCTTTATAAATATTGTACTTCCACCATAATTATATTCTTTTATACAACGTCTTATTTACACTAATAAGCGTTATAATATACTCTTTTAACTTATATCGTTCTCTACTAAAATTAACCAAATCTTACATTGTATTTCGCATCAGTTCATTAT
>UELU01079789.1:0-29814 GCA_900490025.1 Megastigmus dorsalis
GATGAAGACAGTAACGTTAATGCTAAGAACGAAAAAGGTCCACTTACACAAGAAAAAGTGAATGATCTCATACGCGATTTGGGCCTACCAAAAGATGGGGCAGAGTACTTGGCTTCATGGCTGAAACAAAATACTAATGAAGCTGGAAAAATTAAAGTTTCTTACTACAGAGACAGAGATAAGGAATATCATGATTATTTCGCTCACGATGAAGAATTTTCCTTAGTGTACTGCAAAGATATAGTTGGGTTGATGAATCGCTTTAAACATGGATGTTACAAACCCAACGAGTGGAGATTGTTCATCGATTCGTCGAAGAGAAGTTTAAAAGCTATTCTATTACACAATACAAATGTTTATGCAGCCATTCCCATAGGATATTCGGTAATACTGGATGAAAAGTACTGTAACATGGAAGTAATATTAAACCGAATAAAATATAATGATCGTAAATGGCAAATATGTGGGGATCTTAAAATCATAACAATACTTTTAGGACAACAATCGGGATTCACAAAATATCCTTGCTATTTATGTGAATGGGATAGTAGGTATAGAAACAATCATTACATAAAGAGTCTCTGGCCCCTAAGAAACACTTTCGAACCGGGTTCTAAGAATATAAAAGAAAAGTCACTTGTTGACCCATCAAAAATTCTAATACCACCTCTGCACATTAAATTGGGACTTATGAAACAATGGGTAAAATCTTTAGACAAAGATGTTAACTGCTTTAAGTATCTGCGAAGTCAGTTTCCCAAATTAAGTGATGCCAAAGTAAATGAAGGAATTTTCGATGGCTCTCAGATTCGTAGGATGATAAATGATGAAATTTTTGTTACGAAAATGAATCATACAGAAAAAGAAGCATGGTTATGTTTCAAGGAGGCAATTAAAAATTTTCTTGGAAATCATAAGTGCGAAAATTACTAACAAATAGTATTATATTTAGTAAATAGTTACAAAAATCAAGGCTGCTTAATGAATCTAAAATTACACTTTTTATATTCCCATATAGATGAGTTTCCAGAAAACCTAGGTGATTACAGCGAAGAGCAAGGAGAGAGATTTCACCAAGATATGAAGGAAACGGAGCGTAGGTACCAAGGAAGATGGGACATAAATATGTTAGTAGATTACTGTTGGTCGTTGAAACGAGATCTACCATCAACATCGAAAAAGCGGAAGTGTAATCCACTTCGTAGATCATTTGACAATAAAATAGTTCGTTACCATAAAAAAGAGTAATGGGCTTGAAATTTTTATGGGTATTTTATTGAATTGCATATACTTCTAACCAATTTGAATGTACCAAACTAAAGGTTTAGGGTTTAAGGGTTTAGGGTTTAAGAGTTTAGGGTTTAAGGGCTTAGGGTTTAAGGCATGGGGTCAAACGTACCACAAATTCGGATTCAGCGACCCCAAAAACATATGTATGTACTGTTAAACCTTGGTTGCCGCTAATTTTGTACATTTGACCTTGACATGACCTTAACCCTGAGGTGATGGGGTTAAACTGATCCCGGATTCGGAATCAGCGACCCCAAAAACATAAAACTACCATGGTCTACCACTACCATGGACTACCATCAAATGTTACATCCGACTATATGTTTAGAATTTCTTCCATTTCTTTGTAGACAGCAAAAGATTATACACGTAATTTTCCACCAGGGACGTTTTTTAAGCCTAGACTTTTCAGGAACTGAACGTTCTGCCGTGTTAACGCTTTGACTCGTCGATGACGACTGATGTACGGATGACTTAATGTGTAACCTGATTGTGATTGTTTCCCCGCGAAAATTAATCAAATTATCGTCTTGATCGACTAGACGTATTTGTATGTGATCGATACACTTTACGGTGATTGGACGATGCGATGGAAGGTAAATGACGTGCGAGGGAACCTCGATAATTTTTTATCCTGGTGGTACTGCAAGAAAAAATCCGTAAATCGTATGCACTCTGCGTCCGTTTATATAGGATCCAGAAGTGATATTACACTCTACTCACAATGCATTAACTTTTAAAATTGCATCTGGAAGATCAGAGTTGTGTGAGATGTTTGGCTGCAGAGTGCGGGGAGTAAATCCCAGTATTCGACCAATAGAATCTTTAGGGATTTAAAGAAAAATTAATATACTTATGCGCCAATCTTTTACGAAGATACTTATCGATATCCTCAATTTCGTAACTACCTGTTGGTAAACTAATAATTTCCTCACCAAAGAAAGAGTTAAAGTTAATGATTCTCCCATGACTCTTCGAATTATAATGACTAAAAATTATAGCGCTGCCTCTTTATATAGCTTTCTACATAAAAATAAGAGACAGCGATGACCGCATGTGTAAGTATCAGATTTTTTATATCTCTCGCAATTATATTTAACCTCATCAACTTTAAGATACGATATCAAATCCAAAAGGGGCCTAAGGTTGCCAAAACTATCGAAGTAAACAACACTTTTACCTCGCTTACGATACGCGACTAAATGTGTTCCAGGACCACTGGCATCGTCTAAATTCCCAACTCTCGATTCACTATAGAGTGGACCAGCAGTTGGTAATTCATTTCATATAAATACTCCTCTGAAATTTTTAATTTTTAGAATTTTAGCATATTTAATCAAGTCAGCATCAGTAAGTGCGCGGTGAGGTGAATTTAATTCAAACTTTTTTTTTAAACCTTTTCCTGGCTTGAGGTAGAGACCAAATCCCTTCTTATGTGGTTCGAGATATAGACCTTTACCAAAAGCAATGGCTTCCATAGTTTTGTTATGCCTTTCATTCTCTTCCATGCGCTGTTTGACTGTTTTAGCGTCGTTGACAGCTTTTGCGATACGAGCGCTCCCACCAGCCAGAGCACCTACGGCACTCAAAGCCGTAAAAAGGGGTATGAGAGAAGGTAAAGCTCCACCAATTTTTGATGGAACTGGCAGAATTCGTGAAATACTAATGTTCTCTTTACCACCAGCCTGTTTGACTGCACTGCGAGTTTTCTTCAATGCCGAGCGAGTAACTGTTTGAGCGCATTTGCTCGGCGCTGATTTGAAAGAAGCAGCTTTAATCACTTTATCCAGTGTAGTCATTTTCTTTCTCATAACCATTCAATATCGCGATTTAAGTTTCATAGCGTTAGTGATAGCAAAAGCAGCTGCTTTCTCCCCGATACCAGCGTCCTCGGCTGAAACGCGCTGTCAAGCTTTATCGGTAAGATCTCTGTCAGCGGCGTTCCGCACCTCGATGTTTTCACGATTTTTTGAATAAGCTATGTCGTGATCCTTGCAGGCTGCGTCAAGAGGATTGATACCAGGATCTCCTCGAGCTAAGCATTTGGCTGATTTGGTCCCCGGTTCACAGTACTGATATCCAGGTATATGAAGTTCGATCAGAAGCTTATTGATGATTTTGTTGATTAAACCATGTCCTCTTCGATCTTTGTATACGATCATAACTGTTCAAAGTTCAGCGAACGATTGATGCTCGCAGCTATATAAGAGCTCTATTTATAGCTAAACCGTCAGTCATAGACCGGATATCGTGCCCTGAGCATGGATTTTAAAGAACAACCAGTCAAGCTCCCAGTAGCTAATTTCGATGCTATTGTGAAGCCAGATCGAAAAGCCTAACGACACGGAGATTTACTGCCGAATAGCATACGAGCATATTCACTCTCATCACTCATCCCAATGGCGTCAGATTCGAGAACGTGTATGTTTATTCGAAATCTCTGAATCAGACAAAGTATAAAATGCTACAGCAGCTGTTAGAATCTGTAGATGCCGTGCAGTTCTTTCCATTTAAAGAGCATGATGAAGTGATAGATCCGGAAGATGCGCTTCCCAACTCAATCATGATATTTGACGATATCACTTGTGAAAAGAAAAATAACGTTACAGCTTTCTTCTGCACGGGTAGACACAAGAGTGTAGATTGTTTCTACCTTTGCCAGACGTATGCCCACAGTTCCAAGCATCTAGTTAGAGATAATGTCAATCTGTTGGCAATATTCCGACAAAATGATGTGAATTTGAAACACTTGTACAATTATCATGTCAACTGTGATATAACTTTTACGCAGTTCAAAGATTTATGTTCTATATGTTGGAAACATGACAATCACGGATTTATAGTCATCGACAAAGATAGAGCAGTCAAAAATGGTAGATATCGCAAGAGTTTCGACTGCTTTGCTATAAATACAGCGTCGGTGTAAGTTCAAGGATAGTCTGTCGTTAAATATTGGAACGCTAACATGGATGACTTACAACGAGAGAAGAATGTGGTTAGTCAACTCGTGAAGGCTCGCGATGCGATTAAACGCAAGTATAGATTAATAAAGTTTGGAAGAGATACTACCGACAAGATTTTAAGCGATACTTTTAAGCCGATAATCGATCCTCTCCAGGATATTATTACCGAGACGAAGAAAAATCGACCTATCGTTTCTCATAATCTCAAACTTGATGAGACTTCTGCTTAAAATCACCCTATTATTCCTAAAATTTATAAACTCAATGAGACTTCCGCTGTTGAAGATTTTGCTGATAGCGAGAACAGTCAAAGCGATCCGAAAAAAGATACTATACTGGTTCGTGAAACTTCGTTTGAAACAGCTGCTAGTGAGGACGATGAAGTGGATGATTTATCGCTAGATAAATATATTACAATACTAAATCAGTATCAGACACAGTATCTAGATAAAGCTTACGGAATACGTAAAGAAAACGAGACATTTGTCATTGGTAATACACCTATCTACTTCGAAGGTGACACAGTTGTGGTGAGCGGTGTAAAATATCCAAAAACCACTGGATTGATGGAGCTACTCATTACAAAACACCCAAATCAAAGGGAAGTGACTTCCATCGATTTCGAAAACTATCGTAAAATTCTAGAAGTATCGAGTGCTCATAAGAAAAGATTCAACAAGGATCAGACTGTTCGAGCTCATAATAGCAATAAATTCAATAAGATTATTGGTCCAATGTTTAAGATTACCAGGAAGTCAACTGCAGGAGAATTTTTGAAACAAGGTGGATCTCTACCTCGATGTAAGATAGCTAAAAGAACTGTTAGTGCCATGGATTACGTGTACTGGGATGATCCAAATGAACTTGTAGACCGACTCCAATTGCTCATACCTGAGAGATCATCAGGAAATCAAAGTCATACGAATGAAATCCATTCAATAATCCAAGAGCTTCGCGAAGCAGGCTATATATATTAAAGATTCGCGAGTAATGTATTCATTTGAAAAATGAGCGTTGACGTATTCGGACGTAATCTTGGTCAGAGCGAAGGTACTCGCGGTCCTCCCGGTATCGGCTATAAGTTCACCAACGATGGTCATTATGATGTGGAAAATAAGCGATTATGCAATGTTGCAGTTCCTCAAGCGCCCGAGGATGATGTTAATTTATAAAACCTACAACGAATAGTTCAGATTGAAGTACAAAGTTGTATTCACTTTTAACGCGAGATGTTGCTCGAGAGCCTTTTTAATTTGTGTAATGAACTCTTGACGTGCATTTGACAACAATTTTGTCAAGTCTAAATGCTTGTGATTGGTTATTACACCTGTTTTTACGCGGTTTGCAAACACACTCTCTATATCACACCAACTCACAGATGAACTATCACTAGCAGCAACGATAGAATGTCCCGCGCCTACCACCTGATGTTGTCGAAAAAAGCAGAAGACTGTCTTTATCAATGCTATGGCTGCTTGAAGTTTTTACTTGTCAGATACGGACAAACGTAGACATGCCAAGACGCTCGCGCTTTCTAGCGCTGTGTCACCGAGCTCTATCCATCTTTTAACGTCTTCGCCATCGGCATGACCGGCCATGATATGAATATATGATTTACATAGTAATCGCGATGTGAACTTGAAGTATTCTGCACTTGCCATGATACAGGGAAGGTGTTGTTCTTCAGTAAAACTTCGTTGTACTGTACAGACCTCGTCAAGCGCACCTCTTTTTATTAAACTCTTAATTGGTGGGGGGTGATCGCGATTGGTCAAAAAGAAGTGATGGGATCGCGCGTGCGCAGTTTGTTCATAAAGCATATAAAAGTAGCTCGTGATACTCGCAAAGCTCATAAGTTAGTTCTCTCTCATCCGATCAAGATAGAATACATCATCGATGTTCAAGGGTTTAAGGCAGCCTCCAATACATTTGTATTTAAGGAGATTGCTATTGTAGCACTTGAAGAAGATGCAATTCCATCGGTTTTCTTGTTTACACCACCATATTCATGAGATGAACAGCTGCCAAAAAATAAATGCGAAAATCGTTGGCTTGAACGTAATTTTCACGGGTTACGTTGGAATTCAGGCAACATTCCGTACGAAGAGGTTATCCGAACCGCGCAATCTATCGTTTCAAATGCATGAGCAGTATACGTAAAGGGACTCGAAAAATCAAAATGGCTGAAAAGGATTTTACCAAACAAGTAATTTATCACTATAAATTTTAAATTGTAACAAAAGATTAAGTAAACGATTTGTGTATTTAGTCCGGTGTACAACATCGAGGACCTGGATTATCCTTCATTGTACAAGCTACCTAAGGATTCCAGAGCATGCACGAATCACCATGCAGGTCTGGACCTGAGTTGCGCGTCTGTGCACGTCAATGCCATGAAACGTTGGATGCTTGAGCGAAGAGTCAACGACGAATTAGTAGCGTTAATGTGCAATTGAGTGCAAAATATCATGTATGCAAAAATGTACAATTGAATGCAAAATATTAAGCATGAATAAAAAAATTTTTAATTAAATTATTTGTCTCTACTTTATTTCAAAACTTATCGATTTACTCTATGCATAAAATCAAGCGTATACTCTAATATTAAAGATAACGCTTAAAAGTTAATAAAATTCTCATAATATTGTAATAAATATGCATAAAGTATTGAAACTTAGATAATGCTGTAATACTATTTGGAGCTCTCGTATTTATCTTAATATTTTGAATTTGTCGGCCAGAGTAGGACGGCGCTCTACCGCTAGGCGGCGAAACCCCACGGCGCTAAACACGTAGTAAGAAAAGCGTTGCTCAGGGGATATAGTAAGGTGCGATTCGACACGTGGGTCGAGGTGAACTTTGCAGCTCGCATCCTCGAGTGCTCCTCGAAGAAGGATGCTGGTAATGTAGCTTGCCCCGCCTTATCCTTATCCTCTTGACGTGCCCAATTTATCTGCCCAACTTTACCAAAATATCTTTGATAAGTAGGATTTACAGGGTAATCAGTTGACTCTATGTAACGTTGCACTTTCTATTTTAGTATTTTACATAATTCACTGGCTAATTGGTTTATTAAAACAGGAAGTTTGAAAAACTTAATGACGGTAAAACAGGCTACTCCGGTATACTCCTAAGTGGGTGTCAAAGTCTTGCCATTACCTCTAAACTGTTTTACCGATCGGATCCTGAATAATTCGTAACAATGAGATAAATACTTTGAATTATGCAAATCCCAAATACAGGTGCACTTTGTCTATGAATTATCTATCATCTGGAAAAGTTTCAAGTGAATATTCTAAAGACACCCTAAAAAATTCTTGTACGAAAAAATTAGCTCGTTTCGAAACAAGAATTTTTGAAGTTGTCATTGAAATATTTACTTGAAACTTTACTGGAAAATAGATAATTTATAGACAAAGTGCACCTGTATTAGGGATTTGCATAATTCTAAACTCTTTTTAATTATTACGAATTATTTACTTCACGGTCGGTAAAATTTAGGGCAGGAAATTCAAAATTTTAATTGACTATAGTACCTCCTTAAGAGGATGTCGGAGCTAAATCACCGAATCGTACTTTTCGGTATATGTAAAATTTACGTACTGCTGTCGTTCCCAGTGGTCTCAAAATATTCACGATACATTTTGATAAGACCGGTCATATAACTTTTCCTATAAAATATATGAACTAAAATGTTAATTGATTTTTCTTTGGTTAATAATTCGTTTAATATTTTTTTTTTCCGTGCACTTCTTTATACAATTGTTTTAGTAGATCATTTTCAATTTTGAGTGCTTCTATTTCACTAAGGTCTTCATAGATTGTTTCATTGTGACTTGATCCCTTGTGTATACCTTTGTTAAGCTCTGGATTCTTCTCTTGGATTTCTTGGATGATATCTTGTTTCAGTATTTCTCTGTCTTCTCTATTGTAGTGTGCTATAAATTCAGCAACAAGTCCACTAAACTCACCATATGGTAGCTTCGAGGTTAGTGCAAAATTCGGGCGCTCTTGGCAGATGATGAAAAAATTGCTTAAAAATTTTATCCGAACACCAGAATTGTGTTTTGCTTTGTATGTTAAAATTCGTCACACAATATACATACAACTGCACCAACTTTCTGAATAGAATGACGACATTTATAGTATTTATTAAACGGCATCAGGCGGCTCTTTGTCAGCCGGCGCCATGTTGCCATGTATCGGTCTTTTTGTTTAAAAATAAAGAAACTTTACAACACAATCACACATGCACTCATCCTACCATACACTCACTCTCGCCAATACATACATTCACACTTTCTAAAAAAATAAATATATGGTACAGAACATCATAAATTAAGATACAGAAAATTTACAGTTCTGACCCAAGCGTGTAGTGTGTCACTAAAGTGAAACGCATAACGAATCGCAGGGCGGCCCGCGGCAGGGCTAAGAATGAAGATTGAGCAGGTGTTGATAGATCGACGTCTTAAATCGGCGCAAAGATGGTAAGTTGCACATAGAGTCCGGGAAAAAGTTCCAAAAGGGCGCACATTGAACTTGGAAAGATCTCGAGGTATTGAAGAGTTAAGAGAATGCAGTATCACCGGAAGGCCATGCAATAGGACTAAGGGAGAAGCTGAGAGAAAAGTTAATGAAATCCGATTAGGAGCTGTTTATAGTAAGTTAAAGAATGTAATAATATAATTAAATCTTTAAGGTGATTTCGGAGCCAAATCAGCTCCTCACTCGAACCGTACTTTTCGGTATACGTAAAATTTACGTACTTGCTGTCGTTCCCAGTGGTCTCAAAATGTTTACAATAAAATTCTCTTGTGCCATAGACTCATTATTTTAGCCATGAGTACCTGCAACCTTTTTATTCTAATCTAAGCTCTCGCTGGATTAGGATATTTCCATCTGATATCAATGCCGTCACAGTAAGTTGACCTATTCGTTTAGTTATGTCGCTTGCGATACCGCGTTTCTGCCTCGGGTAGAGAGGCTCCTTGAAAGCGCGGACTATCGCGTCCGCTACTCCGAGCAGAGGAGTATAAAATGCCGCGTGCGCGAGGTTTAGGTGGTTTTGCTCGTAAATAGTAATTGCAGGGTATATAAATTTAAACTTAGTTTATTGCAGTAGCAATATTAAAACTAAAACTTACAGTGATTAGGGTGGTTAATTGAAAAAAAGGTAGACCGCGTGGCGTCGCGGTAGAATATCGAGCGTAGTCTATATCGAGTAAGTAGTCTTTCGATATATATGCTTTCAGATACCACAAATTTATTTCAATTATTTAGGTGATACATGAAAGTTTCAAGAGTTGTTCTTCAGTAATTCCCATTATAAGGCTATTTTAGTGATAAAATTTGAACAAAATATTTTTATTGACTTTATTATAATAGAATTGAATGTGAGATTTCATATGGAATTTTTCTGTTTCTATACAAAATATTAACATTTTCAGGTATATTTGAATATTATTTACAAAATAAAAGGTCTTCTGTGGAAATAGCGCTACTTGTGAGACAAGTTGAAACGTGAGTGGCCCAAAAAATGGGGGTCCGAGCAGACCATCCCGAAAATCATTAACTCATGATAACGGAAATAAGAATAAGAACTGTAATTAGGCATGCAATAAAGATAAGGAGGATAAAAACAACGAAGAGAAAGACAAGTATGAGTTAAATGACAAAGGTGACGAGGATAAAGACTCGGAAAATGAAAGCAGTAGTAGCAGTAGTGATGCTAGTGATGGTGAATCCCAAAATGAAAGTTAGATATTATAATAGTTTATAAACAAATAAAATTTGTTTCGTCTACATTTAGATAATTAGAATATCTATTGCCTACTTTGCTTTGTATACAGTAATGTACGATACATTACGATAGAAGGATTAATAAAATTGCTGAACTTATCGGTGGGGTTTGATAAATCCCGGTAAGCTCCTCCATAATTTGTGCAACAATCATCATAAAATACTATACGCAAAAGGCTGACGTAATGTCGAATCTTAGGTACATCACGATAAATACCGTTGAAAAAATATATATATATTATACAAAAATCCCTATAAAATACCATAAAATGTTGAAAAAAAAATACCATAGACTGAGGATAATGCTGATAAATGTCAATTGCCTACATTGCTTTTTATACAGTAATGCTCGATACATTACGATAAAGGTATTTCTGAACTTTTTTAACACATTGGTAGGTATAAATCCTACAACATCTGATAAAATTAAATCAATGGATTAGGATATGTTACGGATGCTTGCCCGTTCCTTATAGATACCCCTGCTAGTGCTCCTGGGCTGATGCCTGCTGAAAAAAACGCTGCCAAATACTGAGGTTCATGTAATCGAAGGATTTTATACATAATAATTGGATCGAAATAATTCCTTCAAGTATCAACGCGCAACCAGCGATTTCTATAGGGGATGATGTGCTCGTCCCTCCTAACACCATCGATGTATCTCACACATGTATTACTCTGTCTCTGTAACCGTATTTTCTCCTCATCGGACGCATCAAGCAACACTACAGCGCAATAGTTTAGATGGGTTACGACTAAGGCATCAATTAATCTTCTGCGTAAAGTCTCGGTGGTACATGCCCTTATAAACCGCAGGCTGTAAAGGGCTTAATTTACTTTTTTGGTTACGCTATCGACCTGCGGTTTCCACGTTAATTTACTATCTAATGTAACACCGAGACTCACGACCGTGCTGGAGAAAGGGACGAGCGCTCCGCCCCCCATATCAACGTGTGACAATCCCATTGTAACAAAATCATTAACATATTTATGAGAACCAAACAAAATTGCTTTAGTGTTGCCAGAGTTGAGACGGCGGGACAAGCACTCGGCCCACCCGAACACCAATCGTGCCGCATCAGACAGGCATGCTACTCCCTCCAGAAGTTTATCTGCAGGTGTTTGAATGTAAATTTGGAGGTCATCAGCATATAGCATGTGCTTGACTGCCCCACGATCAAAGTGGTCTTTAAGATCATTGATATAGATACTGAAGAGCAAAGACCCGAGGACCGACACTGTGGCACATCCAAATTTGTCTCAACCCACGAGGAACAACCATTTTTAGATAATACGCGTTGAGTACGGCCTTGTAAATACGATTTAATCCACAGGAGTGCAGACCTCGAGAACCCGAGATCGCACAGTTTACTCAACAGTTTCGAAGGAGAGATGGTGTCAAACGCCTTGCTGAAGTCAAAGAGAGAGAGAGAGAGAATACTACATCTTTCGATTTAAATATTTCGTAGATGATGATGCTTCTCGAGTCACAATTTCTTCTAGTTACTCCTATCGTACCAGAAAATGTAGTATGCTCAAAAAACGCGATACGAAACTAAGCTCAGATTTTAAACTCCATTATTAAAAGTATAAGGTGATAAATTTTACTTTTGAACATGTTAGTATTTTTGGATCAACTGATTCATTAAAACATTGAGTAATCGCCGAGGTTAAAATTTCGAGCGTTTGATGCTTTGTCGGTCTCGGCTCTCAATCGTTTCTCGTGACAGAGACCTTAGAATATGCACATCGAAATTAATGATTCCGCAATCTGATATTTCTTATATTTATTTCGCACTCCCATACAGAAAGTTCGTGTGTAAAGCAACATATTTTGTTTTGCCTTTTAAGTTCTTTTAACAAGCAACTTCGAATACAATTGTTTCTTTACACACTCATAGTTCATATGGAGCTCGTAAAATATTGAATTATTAAAAAGTTCTGTAAAATAAAAAAAAGTACTCCGCTCTTTTACGAAAAGTTTGCTAAGAAGTTGATTACCCACTTAAATATCAGAAATTTCGAGATGCTTAAAGTAAAATTATTTATCTAATGGATTTTAAAACTTTTGAATAGAGATATTAAATAAAATAACCAAAAAAATTTGGAATTTATGCACTCTCATTGTTTTAGTTTCTCTGTTTCTTTTGGTTACGTTGAGCCTTTGGCTAGGTACTCTTAAAAGTCAAACATAGATTTAAAAATATCGTCATCTGCAATGTGACAAATTCAATTTTTAGTCGATTTCAGTACCTTTGAAATCTACTAATTAAGCTAAAATACAGTAAACCTTCAAAGTAAATTATCTCATATCTATCAATTGTTTCGTATTACACTCAAGTGTATACTATCGGAATGAGCTGTTGATTTTTATAATATTTTATAAGAAGCTAAGCTCAAATTGAAACGTTGGGCATTTGATATAAGAGGGTAAATTAATATTTTAAGCAAATTCAGTTTTTGGATCAACGAATTGCTAAATTAATTTCATATATAGTCAACAGTATGGTTTTCCATCTCTCCCGTACAAAATACACATTCAACGTTTAAAGAAAACAAATAGCTTGCTAAGAAATCAAATGGAGACTTGAATAATTGCAATTATAGTAACGCGACGAGGTGAATTTCTTTTTAAATGGATTTGACTATTTTTTTAACAGAAAAGCGATAAAATGACGATTATATATCGAGAGCATGGCATGCAATTGCTCTTGATTCTCAATTTTTTCTTTTTACATTATCCCAGAATATGTATAGCTCGGCTGAATAATTATTAACTTCAAAAGAAATTCCAGAGTAAACGAATCAAAATAAAGGAGATATTTGAAATTCAAAACATCAATTCAATTCTTTTTGCATGCCAGTACAGAAAGTTCGTGGGCAAAATAACATATTTTGTGCGTTAAAATTGTATAATTTTGCAATTATAAATGCTCATAGTGTGCCGTATGTAATGAGTGCGTAGAGTAACAGTAATTCGTATATAAAATGCTATGCTTTTGCAAAATTGTTGCGATTGCACAATGCGTTACTTTACATACTAAGTTTACATGCGGTAGTACAAGAATATCGTTCAACACTCGGGTTGAACTGTTTCGAACTTGTGAAAAAGTCAACTTCTCATCTTTGCGATGAAAATAATTGAATATTATAATTTTGAATATTCCATTATTATTAAATTACAATATTCTACTAATTATTTTAGTTGTTGTGCGAAATAACGAAAAGTATGCAGCTGGTCTTCTGAAATATATTTAAGTTAAATAACTACTTAAATATTAGCGAATTTTAGAATAATGATTTAGACTGCATTTTATTAGAATTATACAATGAGAGAAGATTCACGAAGCTCCCGTACCAATAGTAATCACGTTGCACTACAACCTCTTCTGTATAAGAGCTAAGCCGTTTTTGGAAACAGTACGCTCACTTATTCTGCGTTCTTACGTGTACAGCTACTGAGCTGTGCTCAATCATGGTAGCGCTTCCCTTACAATGTTCTGCTAGTATAACTTTAGCAAGACTTCTTTTATCGCCTTTCTTTTATCGCCTTTTAGATCAACAAGGAGATATTATTGAAAACACATATGCGTTTCAAGCATTTGAACCGCTATATTATTCAATTTTTTTCTACTGTATTTACATAAAAAGTTTTGAAACAAAAAAAAATCTAAAACATAATTTATTTTTGTAGAGTGCATCGATTTAGCATTTATGTGTCATCTTTATCCTTCTCGATCCTCAGGTGCTGATTGTCACACTGGTGCACGGTATGCAACTTATTTATAATGTAAAATATCTGAGCATTTCAGAGGGTAAATCAAAATTTGATAAATATCTTATAAAGAATGGGATAGTGGAAATAATGTTTATAACAAGTCTAATTTTTCGACAATGTCGGGTTCGGCGCCCTCCCTCACCTTTTCTTGAGACTTCTACGCCGTCCTCAGACTTCGACAAAAAACATTACGACGACACTGGATCGCTGCAATGGTGGCCTCGGTGGAGGAAGCCCTATGTCTCCCTTCCCCGAAATTACGGGAGGTTGCTGCTCCCCCGCCGTGTCGGTGGTGGAGGAGAGGGCTTTCTGGCCACTCTCCTCTGCCGCTGATTCCGCGGTCGTCTGCGAGACTAATGTTCCGACTTCCGGATCAAGCATCCTAATTCCATATTGGAGAAAGTGTTCTGTCTCCTCCTCGAGTCCAAGTTCGAGCAACTGAGCTATACATATCCAGATACCTTCTCTTTCCATCGCTGATTTCACTACAAGGAAAAGAACGAAGAAATAGACGGGACGAGGGATGAGTTTTGGCTCGTATCTGAGCAGTGCGCACGCGCCATTTTTTGCTTTCCTCGAACCGGGTGAAAGCCCCGGTTTTCGCTTTTCCGCTACATTATTTGTTATGGGGAGCTTTACCGAAGTACCCCGCTGCTGAATGACGTATGCCCCCGCTTCCTATTGAGCACTCTCACTCTGTGACGGTTACCCACCTGCATCGTCCTGAGTTACAATAACATCAGCGGTCGCTGATAGAGTCGTTGGTGTCAGCACACGACTCCCGCCTTCTCCCGGAGGTTTAGCGTCGACTATGCGGTGGTCGTCTTCCTCTATAACTATATACTCTGAAACGTATTGTTTGATCTCCTCGTGATCAAATGTAACCATCATCCTGTTTGGTAACGTAACTTATACGTGTTCTTACCAAGCGACCGTGATTATGTATGGCCTTGTGAACTTAGGAGTTAGTTTTCCTACTACTCCTTCTGTCGGATTGAAGGACCTGTCGATCACGTTCTCTATCCGAGTTCTCTGCTGTTTCAACAAGCATGTAGAAAGCTTCTTTATGTGCTCGGCCCAATTGTCGAGCGCTTCTTCCTCACATTGTTGCTGTAAGGCGTTTACTTGTTGGCAGAACGTCGACTTTGGAGGTGCTGGTTGCCTACCATAGACTAGTAACGCTGAACTCATTCGAGCGATGATCATCTGTTTCATCGTGCGGTTAACCCATTCGACTGGGTTTGTCTCATACAGAGTCACCCTGTTTATCAAGAAAACGTCGATCAATGGTTGTCCCGTTCGACGGGGTTCGTCTCATGCCGAATCCTCCTGTCAGTCAAGAAAACGTCGATCAATCGATTCTTGAATTTTGGCCCATTATCGGAAAGGGATACCACGGGTGTTTCAAACCGGAGACATACGCATCTCAAAAACTCTGCGAGTATCGCTTTGCCTGTAGCACGGCAAAGCGGTATTGCATCCATCCACCTTGTGAATAAATCTTGGAATACGAAGATGTATTCAAACCCCTTCTTAGTCCTTGGCAGTGAACCCATGATGTCACCTGCGACATATTGCCATGGTCGCTCCACTGTACGGCGGCCCATTAGTCCTGCAGGTGCTTTCTGTTCCTTTTTGCATTTCTGGCAAACTTGGCATTGCCGTATTTATTAGGCGACGCACACATCCATGCGAAGGCAATAATATTGCTGCGATATCCTCGCGAGCGTCTTTTCACGCTTTAAGTGCCCAGCTGTCATGGCACTCTCGTAGTATTTCTTTCTGTTTTCCTGTGGAACGACGAGCTTCCAAGCATCGTCGTCCTCACCTAAAATTCATTCTACTAGTGGATCGGGTTCATGAGAATATAATCTTTCTCCGATCACCTTGAATATTGGATAAGCTTGAAAAATGGCTAAAATGATAATCACGGAACGGAGCTTTTGAAAAACAACTTTATTGAATCAAATTATTGCGTTTCGAGGGTCTAATACCTCTACCCTCCTTTTCAGGCTTGAAAATACAACTATTTTCGTTAAAAAACACTAATGCTACTTACAATAATGACAATGTGAAGTGAAAACTCTTATCTAATAAGACTTATTAACCTCTAACAAACCAAAACGTTGCACTAGAAGATAGATTTAACGGAATAATTAAAGATTAATACATATACATATATATATATATATATTATAACGGGGAATTTGGCTGAGTGTGGGAGCGACTCGGTAGCTTCCCCGCGTGTATAATTAGGAGGCAAATGACGGTTGATTTACTGTCCAAATTTTAATAAGTTATGTTGTTTATAATTTTAATAATTATCTGCATTAGCAGAATGAATCAGGGCGCCAGGCACTGGACTTGTAGATTTACTGAATTGAATTACTCTAAACTCGAGCAGTGGCACTCGATTAATTGATTTGAATTAAATTCTATTTTCTTATTTATGCGCGACTAACCAGAGGCAGAGTCGTGAGATTGAACGACCAGAGACGTTCGAGCTGAGTTTCGGGTTGTGGACAGACACGTACACACACATGCAAAAATATCATATAATAAATATAAATAAGTTCACACTCAATAATTTGGAGTTGATCCTAACAATTTGAGTCCTTTAATAGGCAAATAAATATTTACAAAAGAACCTCTAAGAGGCATGCTAGTTTCATTGTAACAGAATAGAATATAATGAGAGACTCTAGCGGAATATTATAAGCCTGTCGCAGTAGGCACACTATTTATTTAAGTGACTCTACTATAAATTTAATTTACATGAGATAATATTTCAAATATTTGCCTTGAAGAGGCACGCAATACGCTTAACAATCACCTCAAATCTCGAGCGTACGGGTACGTGCGCGAGAAATTAATTAACAAAAAAAAATAACTACAAACGCGCGAAGACGAAGGCACTCTAGCGCGGAGTTAAAGCCATAAAGTAGGCGCAAAATTATAAATTGAATTTTAAATAAGAATCTGTAAAATCGCGTAAGGCAAACCCTACCCTTTTGTAGCTCCTGCTCGTATCAAAACGATTTTAATCAGGCATCGGGCCTAGAAAAGCGAGGTAGTTAATTGATAATATTAAAAATATAATTTAAGAATTTATAAATCCAAACGAACGAGCGCTGCCAATAAAAAGGCACTCTCTTGAATCAGTGTCCTTTTCACTTACTTCACCATCTTGATCTGACTCTGTTACGATACTCTTTTCATATATCGAGAAGGGGTGCTACAGCCTTTATTTATTTTATGCACCATAACCGAAACATATTTGAAAATTAATTTACTTATAAATTTAGCATTCAACTGTTTACTTTGCTTTATAAATAAGAAAAAATATTTGTAAAATAAATAAAATTCTTATAAAAATTTAAGTAGCTACCATGCTATTATATTACTGTAGTAATATTTAAAATCATCCTGCAATTGTTGTTGTTCTTGAGTCAGTCTCCATGCTCTTCTTGCCTCCAGAGAATTGATAAGCTCAGCATGAAATAATCTTTGATCATCACTGGTTTGCACACAACGAATACAAGAGTATCCATTCATGATTCCGAACTCATTCATAATAAAAACTGGTTCTTCCATCATTCAATATTGTAATAGCAATAATGTATAAGCAATATTTACACCAACATTTAAAACATTCAACTTTTTGTAAGAAGTTTCCACACAGAGTTGTTAAAACTTGCATAGTTATTTTGGGTGTATGCACCAAGACATCTTTTCAGCAACAAAAAACATTTTTTTAAACGTTTTTTAATAAATAAATAAATGAAGTTTATCTACTTATTCACTCACGAACGCACGAGCACGCGATTAATTTACGATTAGAAATGTAGCTTGATTAAAAAAAGGTAAATATTTACTTTTTACTGTTAAACTCAAACTAGCTGTCAAAGTGTCAACTACATTAAAACTTACATGCATACGTATAATACACATGTAAGATACATAGAAGCAGTCATTGTAATTTATATTGTATCTTTATACGTAGATGCGAAACACGGAACAGATTATAAGGAACACGACAAATCTATAATGCTTTTTGTCCATGGCCTTGATACTTTTGACAAAAATATTTTTTACCACTCCGTAAGTGAAACGCAACTTTTTATGCTGGTTTTCCGTGCGCGAAACATGCAATTATCGCACTTTTTTCAGAGTGTATGCAAAGTATTTTTAGTGTGCGCAAAATATTTTCAACGTGCGTGAAGTAAAATACTTTTTTTTTAGTTATTTAGGCCTGAAAATAGGCAAAAATGCTAAAGATACTCATTTTTGCCATATGTATGGTGACATAGCTCTTATTGTAGGCTTTCAAAAAATCGAAAAAAATTCATAGAGACTCATAGGGTCCTTAGAAAGACATTCAGATGGTTAAAAAATATTTTTTTTGCGCACGATTTCTCAGTGAACCACCCATATATACTGTAACGGGGCCTATTCAGCCAGAAGAACGCGCCCTGGCAGGGGCATGATGATGCTGCTGCACTGCAGCAATAATCCCTCGATGGGCAGGAGGTGCAAGCGGACGTTAGCCGCTGTGCAATCGCACCTCCACGCAATGTCGACAGCACCCGCTCAGCAAAGTCGAGAGAGTCTCCTCGGCTTTTCTCGAAGAAGAGGCAGCTACTCGATGCCTCTCGTGTGGTCGCTCTGGAAAGGACCGCGAAAATGCAAACACGATCGACTTTTCCAACCTCAAGCGTCGGAAAGCTCGCAAAGCTTGGCGATGGCCGTATTCGTACGGCGAGGAAAAAGGGCTTATGCGAGGTCTTGGAATGACACTTGCCAGACTTTTATATGAAACGTATAAAATATATTTAACTCTGCATAAATTACAATAAGGGAAAACAGCGAACAGGCTGAGTTTGCACGCGAACGCGAGTGACGCTAATGTCAGAGCTGCCACGAGGTTCAGCTCACGGCTTACAAGCTCCGTCGCCGCTCGCTCTGCGCAGGTTGTTCTTCGTCGTGGAGCAACCTAGTGTTCTACGCGGCACCGTCGGTCAGTGTGCATCCACACTTGCTTTTACCACAGAAAATCGGCGCGAAAAAGATTTCTATTGAATTACTGTGTTGGCACGGATGTTCGGTCACGCGGCGTTCTCTCGCGCTCTCTCTCTCTTTCTCTTTCGTTCGCCGCTGGCGCGTAGGCGTGGAGGATTCCTCCACTCTTCCCAGGGGCTCCACAGTGGCTCACTCCTTTGCTGAGTGGCGTTAGAAGGTGGGGGGAGGGGGGGGGGCTTCGTGCCTCCATCACTGCACTTTTATACCGCCACTCCGATTAAATATCGCTGTGCGCCCGCGGGAGTATGGCATCGTTTCGCCTCGGCCTTCTTCTCCGTTCCGCCGAAGTTTCGCGCGCGCTCTCTTTCACTTGCGCGCGAAAGTTTTTGTTGCGTGATGCAAGACTACCACTATAAAGCTGTGAGGTATAGGATACACAAAAAAATCCAGTGTAATAAATCACAGTATAGCGTCTGCTGGGCTCGCGACCGTGTGCCTATATATACTACTAATTTGCCATTTACAAAATCACGTATCTCATATCTTTCAATTGAACTGCTATACCTAAAAGATGTGCATATCACATGAAATATATCATAAAATGCAATTATTTACAAAAAGAATCATGAAAATCTATCCACTGAGTGCAAAGAAAAAGCTGTTCAAACTTTTTTAGCCCCATTTCATCATTAAGAAAATTATCGGTTTTCTCACGCCCTCTATAGTATGTGCTTTTCTTCTCACGCACTCTATAGTATAATATGTTCAGTATTTTTCAATTGCGCAAGCGCCACCGAAAGACAAGAGAGGTCCAAATGCCGATCATCTTCGGCCGGCTTACCAGGCGACTATACGCACTGAGAAGGTGGCACGCGTGCAGCGGTGTAGCTCGTGAGAGACAACTCTCTATTCCAAAATAACATGTTGCCACTCATTTTTATAAAATTTGCTTTACAGAAAGTTGTCGAGGAAGGTTCAAAGTTTATGTTTCCACGGTGACCTAAACAAAAAAGTTTCTTTTTCATACCTATACATGGCTCCAAAAAAACGGGAAAATCGCATTTTTTAAAACTTTGGGAATTTTTTACTCAAAAACATCGCATCCTACGACAAAATGACAAAAGACATTTTTTGTTCAGAATTGTCCAATTAATCTAAAAATATTTTTTTCGAATCAAAAAAATCACTTTTACTAATTTGTTTAAAAAAATTTGTTTAAACAAATTGTAACCAAGTTGCACGGTGGCAACATGAAGTTTCTTATTTTCTGGGATCTAAAGAAAGTATTTATGAAAAAATTTTCCAGTGAAATTCCTATCGCAATGCCTTAATTTTGTTTATTTAAATTCATAGTTTAACGACAATTTATCGAGGGGTTATTGGGTTATTTATAGATGTACAAATATGTACAAATTTTCCCGAAACAAGTATATTCCATGTACATAGATATACAAATTCGTACAAAAAGAGGGTCAGAATTCAGCCGCGATATATATATATATATACAAACACGTCGAATACACTGGAAATTGCAGATGATGTTATTCAGAACTGTTCTATATTAGATGTTACAAGGCTATTGTATAATAATATTGTGTTATCTGGTGGCTCAACGATGTTTAAAGATTTTGGAATAAGATTGCAAAGAGATATTAAATAAAAAAACTATTGATAAATGTTAGAAGCTAAATATGGATTAAAAAATATTTTAGCACGTATAGACAAAATGTGCATGTAAAATATGCAGTAAACATTCAACAAGATGTGTCACAATTCTTAACAGACCTGTGCAATACGTCTACTATTTCACAAAATTTTGTTGGACGTGTATAATTAATGACTGTCACACGATGCCCTGGATGCGATATGAGAAATAAAGCAAATAAAATTTGTAATTACATTTTCTATGCTTCAAAAAGTTGATGTAAATATAAAGAACACCTTATTTATAATACGTTTTGTACTTTTAAATGCCGATGGTACAAAAATTTTCGAAATGAGTAATTTCAGAATCAACGAAATACCGCGGTCAGTTATTACTATTCAAAAGAAACAGTACAAAGTAATAAACGGCATATTTCATCACGGCAAAACTATTAATAGTGGGTATTATACTAATATGTTACGTCAAAATAAACAATGATTTCGGGTAATTGACTTGAATTGAATTTCCAAAAAAATCATGCTCTAAAGATGTGTACATTCTTTTATTAGAACAAATATAATTTTATATTTTTTTACTATTACAACAATGTATTAATTTACATTCTTCATTGCAGTAAAACATACTTTCCTATATTATTTTATTTAATATTTCAATGGCATTAGACAAATTCAGTATATCTGTGGTCCTTAAACTTTATTTTTGAAAAAAGTCTATGAAATGGCTAATCAAAGTTTGCAAAAGTATAATATATATAGACAAGTTTACTTTTATTTTATTGTTATTATCCAACAGTATAAGAATAACTCTTAATTTGACAATGAAATATTTACACTTAGAAGAATATTTATTGTGTTATTGAATTTACCAATGTAGACCAAACACTTCACTTATTAGTTAATATTTCAATTGCATTAGACTAATAATTATGTGTTAGCTCTTAAACTGTAGGCTCTAAAAAAGTTGAGAACTCTTAAAAAAAAAACTTTCACAAAAGTACAAAAATGTAGACAAGTATACTTTTGTATATAAAATCAAACTGTATATAGAAAATCAAACGTTAGTCTTTAAAAAAGTTGTGGAATCTCCTTAAAAAAAAACTTTAAAAAAAGTAAAATGCAGACAAGTATGCTTATATATAAAATCAATAATAATTAAAGAAACAATATTGTAATGTTTTTTAATTAAGTTAAAAAAATTACTATAAATTTAAAAAATTTAAAAATACTATTATAATTGATCAATTTTAATATCACACAATTCTATTGCACTGATGAACTTACAAATTTCTAATGCAAACAATAGAAAGTTGTGAAATCATGTGATAAATAGCCAAGTAACTCTATTTTTTAATTCGCAAAAACACAATATAAATTTTAATTTTTCGTTCATTATATAATTTAATAATGCAAATGCTAAGATTCGTATTAATTTATAGAGCTCGTCGATTACATCAGCATTAATCTGCTGAGTTTAAGGACTATTTCCTTCAAGCTCAATATCTTCTTTGTTTACCATTAAGTTTATCAATGCTGGATAAAAAATGCATCTACCGCAGTCTCAATATAAGACCAAAATGAAATGAGTTTTAACTTGGGTATGGTGCCTTATTAAGAATAGCGATGCCTTATAAGCTGTCAAAGCTAGCAAAGGTGTTAACAATTGTTAACACCTTTAGTAGCTTTGATAGCTTATCTGGCATCTCTATTCTTAAAAATCGGATGCTCCTTTATTAAGCATAAAATAAAAGATGTTACTTTAATCATAAATTATTATCTTGAATAACCTTGAATCCTTATTCTTCTTGGGTACAACATAAAGCTTATACTCTTGTGCAATCAGATTGTATGTAGTTATTATAAAATCAAATTTGTATAATTTTTTTTCACTTATGTCCCTTGATGTTCCATGGTATATAAAACACTTAATTGACCCCATCGACATTTAGTTTTAACTTCTCTCTTTCATTGTTGTGTTAAGGAAGCAGGGCAAACTGCCGCAGTTCTAATATTAAGAGCCGCAAACAGTTGCAAATATAATGCGCCTCGTCCAGAATGACACGTTCACAATTTTATAAAATATCTTTAATCTTAATAAATAACTATGAACATACTTGGTGGCCCGTCTACAGGCAAAGTATAGCTGTGCGCATGCCGGTGGTTATACCGAGTGACTCTAAAACACACAATTGCGTCTACAACTTGTCGTATACACTCGCAATCGTCCCCTTGGCTTTGTTTAGCACTAGTTTAGGTTGCTCGCGCACGTAAACTTCTACGAGCAAATCAATTCTGCCGAAACGATTCTGCAGACTTTCAATTAGTTTCCTATAGTTTTCAACAGTGGGGGATAACTTTTGACAAGTTTACTGGCCCTTAAATTTTCTACCATCGCTTGCATTAGGTACTGAAATTTTTCTTCTCCCGAAATAACATCCTCGTCAATTTTTTGGAAGATTCCCTAAAATTGGAGCCACTCCTTCGGATCTCCACTGAAGTTTTTCAAATCAATTTTAGGCAGCTTGAATTTCCGGTAACTCTCGGTAAGTACGGTAGCGGCATAAAATGTTTTTTACACGTGCACGCGCCCACTCGAATTTTATTTTGTAGCTGTCCACATTTTCTATCTTCAAATTCATCTCTTCTTCCGGCACCTTATCATGCACCAGCATAAGCTCAGAAATTTCTACTTGACTATATTTAGTTCCTTAGTTTTTTCTTCGAGCGTATTGAAATAGGTGGTTATAGCGGGCTTGCTTGGAGGGTCCTTGCCTAATTCAGTATTTAACAAGGTCATGCACTTTGTAAACGCGGACGGTTGAGCACTTCGAGCCTTTCTTAGTTTATCCACTTTTAATTGATTATTACTTGTAGGAGTACTATCCGAAAATATACGATTTCTTGCAGACACAACGAGCACAAAATGTATGCTCACGGTCGCCAAATGTTGCGTGATGCAAGGCTACTACTATAAACTTGTGAGGGATAGAATACACACAAACAAATCTACTGTAATAAATAATCAATAAACTCTCTAATTTCATAGATAATGTAAAATAACTGCATTTATTCTCATAAGAAGTTATATTGGTGTCGCACAGACTAACATTTTCTCGGTTTGGCCGAAGCTCGCCAATCGCGCGCGTTAGTTACAAAACTGTTTTACCTTCAGTCGCGCTACAATTGAAAGAATTAAAGAACGTTAGCGACGTTACATTATAAAGCGTTCATGTATTTTCGCTTTCACAAGAACACATTTCTGCAAAAATATAAAATTGTAAATATATATAAAAAAAAAGGTACATAAAAACCATAGATTTTTACAGTTTTACTGCATTGTAGAAATGCTTTTCTACTGTGCCCACGGAGGCAGCGTTAATCGCGAGCTATTAAGGGGAAAATTAAGGATTCTTTCTCGCTAATAACGGTAACGTGATTTTAATAAAAAATAATGCATAATCTCATATGAAGTTAATATAACAATAATCCAATTGTCTTATTGTCTATTTTTTGCGAATGCGAAAATAAATGTTTTATCTTATTTCATTTCTCATCATGAAAAATATAATGCCACATGTATCATAATATTTTAATGTGGCAGAAGAAGGTGGAATCTTCTTAAATCTTTGCTATTTTAATTTTGATTTATACTGAGTGCTCGCGTATGAGAGAAATTTTGGGTGTGAAAGGTCGATCTCATCACGCGAGACATTATTAGGATTACTTTATGTATAGAGTTTCATACTCGTGTAAGGGAAATTTCTAGTGTCCTGCTCGTTGACTCACTGTAGTCTCTTACAGCAGACACGGGAAACCTAACTACTAACGCGTGATTTTGCAATTGATTTTATTTAAGTATAATGTTATGAGAATATCTATCCTCTACTACGAAATAATTTTAAGTTACTTTTCATTGTTAAATAATTTTGAGTAATAATTAAGGCGACTTTCACCTATAGCGATTGCTCTAAAACCAGCAAAAATTCGTTAATGGACTCTACCCTTCGGCGGCCGCTCCTTCGCGTGGCATGCTTCACACACCCATTAAAATTGATTCTTCTCAGGGAAAGGACACGGTAATCGACCCCATAAATTTTTCTATCACTCAGTTGTCGAGTCACTCGGGTGAGGCGAAAGCCATAGGGCAAAATGTTGACCCATTGGGGCAACAACCATCCGCGAATTTTGTAATTAATTTAGATAGAGAATCCACCGATGGCGATCAGCACATGACTGATAAAATGAGAGGCGCGTTAAAAATAGACTATTTTTAACAAAGTCTTCCTTTCAGAGAAATTATGCATCTGTATCACAAGATTCGGTCTTTACGAATTCCTTATGATGACCTTCGGATTTCGAAACGCATCGCAAACTTTTCAAAGATTTATCAATATGGCACTAGGAGAATTGCCCGTAACCAGGGACGCATCCAACTTCACCATGGGAGCCTCGTTGGAACAAAAAATCAGTGGCAAATGGCAACCACTGGCATTTTTCTCCAGGAAGTTTATTGCTCCGCAAACGCTCTATTCGACATACGATCGCGAATTAACGGCTATTTACAAGACATTAATACATTTTAACTATTTTTTGGAGGGTCAGAGTTTTAAAATTTTACAGATCATAAGCCCTTAATTCATGCTCTTTCACAAAATCCGGATAACTGTCCATCTATTCGCGCTCGCAGACTATATTATATCGCTGAATTTGATATTGGAATCTGCTATCTGCAGGGTGAAGATAATATCGTAGCTAATTCATTGTTAGGTATCGATCCATCTATCGCGCAAAATATCTTTAATTGGAGAGATGAGGCATCGACCGGCGAGCCCTTCATCAAAAAGACCCTTGCAGTCATTGGCACCCTTCAGTTTCCAACTTTCTTCACCTTGGAGGATATATCACGCGAGCAGCTGAACAACGCCAAATTGAAAGAAATTCTTGCGGACCCGGGTCACCCTTTGAAACTGACCGTGCTACGCTGGGGACCCAAACGTGTTGCAATCTACTATAATTTCTTTGCACAAACCTTTAGACTATTTATGATCAAAACTTTAAGACGCGAAATTTTTAATCTATTTCATATCAATAACGCTTATCCTTCGGCCTACATAACGGATAGGTTGATTAGGCAACATTACGCCTGGCCCAAAATGCACCAGCTAATGAAGGTACTATGCCAAAGTTGCATGGAGTGTCAACGTTCAAAAATTTCACGAGAAAACAAATTTCTACCTCGTCACTTTGTAATGCCCGATGCACGATTCTCTGATGTACATATCGATATTGTCAGTCCACTGCCTCCGAGCGAAGGATATAAATATTTACTTACAATGATTCACAGATTTTTTCGCTGACCGGAGGCGGTACAGCTTAATAATATGTCGGCACCCACTGTGGCGCGCGCGTTTTTCAATACTTGGGCGGCAAGGTGCACCAGTCACCTTAACAACCGATCAGGGCTGGCAATTTGAATCGTAGTTGTTCAATTCTCTACTTGAACTTATCGGCAGTAAACGAACACGAACAACTGCTTACCCCGAATCCAACGGCATGGTCGAAAGGTGGCATAGACAGCTAAAAACCGCGATAATGTGCCTTACAAGCAGCCTCTACTGGGCAAGAGTCCTGTTACTATTTTATTTGGATTGCGTACCAGAGTGCGACTAGATACAGACGCTTGCTCGCCGGAGCTCGTTTAAGGCATAAAATTAACCATACCGGGCGATATCCATGAGTTTCAAGACTTAACCACAAACAGTGACATACTTTTATCGGAATTCAGGGAATATATGTCATGAATTAAACTTGAGCCGGTAACGCATAAAAATGCAACCAAACCTTTAGTTTTTAAAGATCTAATTAATTGCACACATGTATTTGAAAGGATCAAAGCTGTCAAACCACCATTAAC
Organism: Megastigmus dorsalis; assembly: GCA_900490025.1. Classification (NCBI taxonomy): domain Eukaryota; kingdom Metazoa; phylum Arthropoda; class Insecta; order Hymenoptera; family Megastigmidae; genus Megastigmus; species Megastigmus dorsalis. The sequence continues at coordinate 26,429 of UELU01079789.1, forward strand.
ATAACCCTACACTGGTCCTCATAAAATCATCTCGCGACACCCAGACGGACGCACTTAGACAATAGAGAAATCGGTAAACAAATATCCGTCAACGCACAACGTCTTAAACCGACTTACTACCTAATAAATGAATACAACTATTTAAATCTCGAAACGTGCAATTCAACCACCGACATTAGCCACAATGCAGGTGGAGGTACACTGCAGGACGTTCTATCGCCTAACGCGAATCTGCTCTCTAAAATAACTGCCCGGCAGCTAGTCGATTGCGCGGAGAATTTGGAAACATTCTTCAAAAAGAATTCAAAAAGTTCGATTTAACACTAACATTATCACTAGGTATATGCATCGATCCTCGCACTCCTACCCTAAATCCTGTTTCAAGCGTAAAAGCGAGTCATAAGAGCAGCTGGGGGAAAGCAGTCACTCTTGTAAGCAGGCAAACAACGTACAAATCAAGCAAATTTTTGCTTATCTGCTTTTCAGCTTCCCTCTAGGCTCTGGCTCAACTTATTCGAAGCAATGTCGTCCCTTAGTAGTTGGATCAGAGACGAGGATATCTCTAAGGACATACATGCTATTCACGAGCGTCTCCTGACCATAATCGGCGCAACAACGGGGTCTGTGTGTAGCGTCACCGCCTACGAACGGTAGAGATTCATCTCCTCACGCTCAGGGAAGAATACCTCCCAATCATTACCGAGGACCCCACCGCCGACGGTAGGTTACCCATACGGTTCGCGAGACATTAGCCTGTCACTATCCTTTTAACATACAACATGCATAAGGTCTCAAAAAAGGCCATCTACGACAGGCTTATCGACGACGGACAGATTAATTTCGCTGTCGATGCAGTTTTGGTTTGGCGTCATCGTTGCAGCGCGCGTATCACGTGTGATAGTATTTCGTCCTCCACCCTAATGCAGTGCGAGGTGCTACTCAACAAAATCTTTTTTAAAGCCAAAGGGAGCTCCTCGGCAGGCAGACGGTACGTCAAAATAATATGTCAGTACAACGGCAAGGACGACCCCAGTTCGTCGCTGGAGGTGCGTGTTACACAGGGTACGACCTCTGTCCGTCTACGAGCTCTCCGCATGGACCCAGTGTTGGCCTATATTAATCGGTATTTAGACAAAGATACTAAGCTCGCGTTTGTTACTGCATTGGAGGGGTGACGGACGACGTACGCAAAAATAGGGACGCTGAACTTTGATTCAGGTCACAAGCTCAACCTTTCGCACTGGATATCCCATTTTCACATTTCTTTTTTTTATTTTCAATAATATTTCTTCTCTTCACTCTCAATAGAATTATACAATAAAAAAAATGCAATTTACTAGAACTTATATTGCTGCCCGGCTAGATAGTTTAAACACACACAACCTTAACTGCGACATCGAATAAGCATTTAATCAAATCTTCATGTACTTAAAACAATGTAAAATTGCTCATTCGCACCTGAATTTTACAAACCAGATTAACTGAATTTTTTCACTGCTGCAAAATTTAATGCGATTCATTCTTGATAAACAATAAATAATTAATCGCAAGAATTACTAGACTAAATTCAGTAGCAACGCAAGTTAAATTAAAGACAACAGTATGCATAGCTTTTCAATGCATAATGAATTACCTTAATTGTAATCGGACCACTGTTCAAATACAATTAATCACTTCGCGATACTAGCATACATTTACATGCTCTCAACACCCTAAACTACTTCAATGCCCAATCATGTACATGCTTGTATATTAATTTTGTAAAAAATTCCATGTGATATTCATCGCTGTGTTATTGATTCTGTTAAAAATCTTTACACAAGAAATCCACGAAATATGTAAATACAAAAATGTGATAGGCATAAACTTTAAATGCCATTTTAAATCGTAAAAAATAATATTATTCGTCAAAGAAAGTCAACGCTTGCAAACCAGGATGCGAAGAGATCAAACATTTTGAGCAGCTGCTGCCATTTTATGATATTTTATTATTATTATTAATATTATTGGTAATATTTTATTTATAATATTTCTTTGTATAAATGTTTTTAGTGTAAATTTTGTGTTCAGGTTTTAATTTATCACTTTCTACTTTTGCATTGTTCAGTAGTAAAAATTTGAAATTGTTTTTACTTTTAGCTCTCGAAAGAGCGATGTATAATTGACCATGTCTACATACTGGTGTTGGTAAGTAGATACCAACTTCATTGTACAATTCCCTTGTCATTTATTAATTGTAATTGCAAAACTTAATCGAATGAGAAATTGTTTGCGACGCATAGTAAATGGTATTTCTTCTTTACATGGTAATAAAGTTATTCTCGGTATTAATACTAATTTTCCGATATTTTTTCCACTTAAAAATTCTACTTGAATTAAATATTTCATAAATTTTTTTACTGATAATCTTGTTCCAGTACAAAGGCCTTCGTTTAAACTTAGATTTCTTAGAAAAATTACTATAGTACCAACTTTTAATTGGAATTTGTGCGATGGAAGTCCATTAGGTGTAAGCGAATTCAGAAATTCTGTAAGTAACATAACATCCAGCTTTTCTTCATTATCATCTTCTGCGGTATCTATACTTAAATATTCAACAATTTTCCCTTCCATTATATCCAAAATTTTATTATTTCTGTTATTTATCTTCATTTCATTTACAAAAATTTCTACAATAATATCATTTTCGTTTATTATCATATCGACAGGGATTTCGACTAATTCATTTTCATTTAGTGCCATGCGCATAAAATTTGGCCATAAGTAACTGTCCTTAACAGAATTTTCAATAACCTCAATAGGACTGCCAAGCCGAATAACTGATAAATCTGCCTAAAATCTCCTGAAATAGGTAACCCCAGACGGCACAGACAATTCATTAAGAGTTCTGTTTTCATTCGAACAAATCCGAATGAGTTCATGCATTTTATCAATAAGTGATACGAAAGAATTCATATGTTTCTCTTTAAGTGATGTTCCTATGTCCGCTTGTATGTAAACGTTTTAAATTCTGGAAGAATCCATGACTAATTAGAATGTATTCATAAAGAATTCTAAAAGAATTCATATTGAATTCTTTAAAAGTAATACTGAAATAAATTTATATAAACGGCATTCATTTTTAATTCCTAATGTAATCATTAAGAATAGGTATTAAAATTAAAATTAAAATTAAGGATAAAATTAAATTATACAAAATTTACAAAAATAAATATATTTATTTTATTTATAAAATCAAATATACAGAGCTCTACAATACTTTTTATAGTACTTATCATTATATTCACATCTTTCTTCTTTAAAATAATATTATCTCTTTCAATACTGCCAAAAAATTGGTACTGCTTAAAAAACTATAGACAATCGTTCCATCACTATCGATAAAT